>CAJPIZ010000759.1:0-21066 GCA_905368565.1 Medioppia subpectinata | reverse complement strand
ATTGTTTGTTAATCACATTTGTATACAAAATACAGACCATGTGTCTCCACATGTCAATGACATCATATGCTGTCTTCCTATACATTGGGTCTCACAGTAAATAATGTCTGATATTTTAGGGTCAATCTTTAGTAATTGAGGTTTATGCAATATGCAAAATAAACTGCATATGCATATATGCAGTTTAGGCCATCCCTTGATTAACTCAATTGTATTTTAACATTATTTGGAACATATACTTAAAATACAATATTAATACTGTACAATAATATATAATATATAGCAAAAAATCTGACAAATGCAAGCCAAATCATTATAAATTGCTATATTAATTAAATATAAATATTTTTAATTGATTATAATAATAAATTGTTTATTTCTATCTTTAAATTTTCAAAAATTTGTCATATTTCAATTTAATCACTTACTCATAAAAATATACTAATAATAATTATCAAATTTATTTTGTAACACAATAATGAAAGACATAGTTACACCAATGTTAATTTTAAAATTAAATTTGAATAAAATTAAAATTTTGTTTATAAAATTATTAACAGTTTATATGTCATTATATTAGAAAAAGAATTTTTAAATAACAAACAATAACCAAATTTTTATAATAATTTGTTTAGTAAATTGTAATTAATTTAATAAATTAAATAATGACTATATATTGCTTTTAGTATGATAACTGTATTTATATCTTAATAAATCATAAACTATTAATCAAACAAACCTACCATGTTTTATAATGGTCTAGCACTGAATTGAGGTAATACTACTGATTGTATAATTTTTTATAACACTGTTATAAACAAATTTTTTAATACAATTAATAAACAATTTTATTTAACTTATGTCACAAACTTAAACGATCTCGTCATTTAAAAAATATAATTTATAATGAATATTAACAAATTGTTAACAAATTGGTAACTAACTTAACAATTTCAAAATAAAAATTAACAAGATCACATATTTATTTAACCTGAAATTTGTCAAACAAAATTGTTTTACCATGGATATTGGCACAGACCCCACACATTGGAACTGTCTCATTAGCACGTTTTGGCACAAACTACTACATCACATCATTATAAACAAGGCCACTACAACACAGTCTACCAAGTAGAATGCCCATTTGTGAACCATGGTACATTTATGCACATCGTAGTGTCTTTCCTGATTATAAAAAATTAATATCGATCAAAAATGAATCTATCTTTAATTTAATTAAAATTAATAATATGTAGTATTAATAAACTAATATAAAATTTTAAAATTATTAATATATTAATTAAGTTAAACATTTTACATTTATTTAAAGGACTGTAAAGATTATTGTTATAAAAACATTAATATATTAATTTTTTGAAAATAATTTCTGGTGGAATACAAGATAGTGATATTTTAAATGTGATATATAAAATAATTATTTAATATTCTAATTATAATTTTAAATCATACATTAAAAAATCTGTTAACAGCCTTGCCAAGTTCATTTTTACTAAAATTAAAAATTTATAATTAAAATTTTGTATTTTACATTTAGTTATTAAATTATACGTTAATTAATTAATTAACTAAAAGTAAATAATAAAACAATCATAATAAACAATAGTAATTTGGACATATTTATTATAAATACAATTAATTTTTATTTCTAAAATACCTTCTGGTTAAATTGTTAACAATTAAATTGTAATTAATTAACCTTGATTGGTAAAATTAAAATTTTTATAGAAATAACTATCCTAGGTCTTGCCAAGATAAAATTAAGTTGTTATTTACACACAATATTTCTCGTAAAATAATTACAGTTCTTTATATATTATTCTACATTATACGACTATGTATGTGACTAAATAACTGTATGTTAGAAATAAATAATATATTTAATTTAAAGTATAACAATGAAGACAGTATATTTAGACATGTAACAATTAATATTTTATGTGTTATCAACATATGACAACATGCATTATACAACATATTAAGAAAATTCAAATTGTACAAAAAAAATTCAAAATCAAATGAGTTATGTAATAACTTCTAAATCAACATGCAACGTGTTAAAAATGTTTAATAAAATGTTTAAATTATACCTACATTTAATAATATGTGTTTGCTGGATAAATTAACTTTTTTAAACGACCATATAACTTATCATCATTGATTTGCTTGATAAATAACAATGTTCAAAAGTTTACAAAATGAATAACAAAAAATTGAATATTTTTACATATATTAAATTCTCATGAATTCCGATTTTAACCATTATTTATTTTGATTGATATTTGTGTGAATAATAAATTGTTAATACAAATAATCTTACAGTTTATTGGCAAAAGCTGTATTTTAATAATAAATATTCTGTAACACAATAACGAATGGGAAATATTACCGGTTATTATTGTAATTATATTTGAATATAACTAAATTTTGCTTTAAAAATTAGTAACAAATTATTTGTTATTATAATATATTATAAAAATATTGTTTAAACCACTAACAATTACCAATTTAAATTAATAATTTATTTACTTAAATGTGGTTAATTTATTAAATTAAATAACAATTCCACATTGCTTTTACTATAATAACTGTATGTATATCCAAATAATTCATAAAATATTAATTAAACAAATCTACCATGTCTAGTATTGGTCTAACACATCCGAATATTGATTGCAATATAATTTTAGTTTTTATAACTTAATATAAACGTTAGTCATTTTGAAACAAATTAAATATGTATTAAATATAATTATATTTACTTAAAGTATATTTTACATTAACATTTAAGGGACTGTAAAAATATTGTAATAATAAAATAATATATTAACTTTTAAATAATTACTTCTTGTTGGCTGAAACGTATGTGTTATACGTTATATTTTTTTAAACATTAAAAATAAGTTTCCGTAAAACTTCACAATTTTACGAATAAATGTACTGCCCATCCCTGCCCTACCCTAACCTGGTTGGCACTTAGGTTGACCCAATTACCACATAGACATAGTTGTGCAGGGTAGTGCAGAGTCGGGCATGGCGATTTATCCTCCACCTTCTATGTAAAAGTAACGGCATTTTTGTAACTTATCCTTTAGTTCATACTTAAAGTTAATAATTATTATATAAAATACAATATGTAATTTTGTGACAGTTGTTATTGATATTATTTATATTATACTCTTTAATGTTGATTTAATAATTTACCTTAATTGATTTTGTGAGTTTGTTTGTAATAATTAATAAATTAGTTTAATATGTTAAATTATTTTTAAAAATGTAATATAAAATTTTATTAAATTAACTGTAAATAATAACATGTAATGCAAAAATTATATGTACGTAAATTGTTTATAATAGCTTAATGGAAAATAAAAAGTCATTCATAATTAATTTAAAAATACATGTAACTTTTTAAGTTTACTATCAAAATGAAAACGAGAAAATTAATTGACATTGTTTGTTTTAAAAGCACTTTACAAAATTTTGCTTTACAATTAATAAACAATTTTATTTAGTTAATGTTATAAACTTAAACGATAACCTAATTTTTTAAAAACTAATTTATATTGCATTTAACAAATTGCAAACTAACCCAACAATTTCAAGACAAAAACCAACAGGATCACATATTTATTTAACCTAAAATTTGTCAAACGTAATTGTTTCACCATGGACATTGGCACAGACACAACACACTGGAACTGTCTCATTAGCACCCGTTGGCACAAGCTACTACACCACACCATAATAAACAACGCCACCACAACACAATCTATCAGGTAGAAAGCCCACTCGTGAACCATGGTACATTTGTGCACAGCATAATGTGTTTTGGTAAACGATCCTAACACTATGGTAGGTGTGGACAGATATCGATAGTTGAACGAGGCCAGTGTCCATTCGTTAGCCCCGCCCACATGGGTTGTCAAACAGCCCACGTGGGTGTGACCGGTAAACACCGCACGGGGTGTAAACGCGCCCAGTATTAGCTCAGTTGCATTCCTGGACAGACAATCGCAGCGTTCCGTAAACTTGTAGTAAACCTCTGACTCAACCCTAGTGTCCACATCTGTCCCGCAGTGTTCCTCGCTTTCCCGGTAGAGGGGGTAATGTGTCAACACTATCGGCCGATTCTCGCCCATACATTGTTGGTGCCATTGGCCACCAGGGCACATTTCATAAGCGGCCTTGGTCATGTGGTACTGTGCGGTGGCGCACAAGGCACATTGGTCACCCTCCATAGTGATGCTGTTTAGTGCGACAAATTTGACACCGTTTATAGTGAACGACTGGACGTCCTCCACGTCGAAGGCCCGGTCGTATCGGGCCTTCAGTTCGCCGGTCATTTCCTCGTGCAGACCGATGTCGTGATTGCCGTGCAATACGGTATAGATAGTGTGCCCATCTGTCGTGTGTAGGTTTTTCCCGTTCAACGGTTGCGTTTTTACTAAATAATAAAAATGAATATTAATTAAATTATGATATAATTAAAGTAAACTGAATTTTGAATAAATAAATTATTATTTGGTTATAATTCTTATCATTAATAAACTAATATACGGTCTATGTAACTTTTTAAAAATAAGAATATAGATTAACATTTTGCAACTAATCTGAAACTACATTATTTTTATAGTACAAATTATAAAAATTTTAATATTAAATTAATTTTCTAATAAATAAGCTGGTAAATTAAAGGCAACATCTTATCAGAATATACTATGTAAACTTTTGCGTTTATTTATGCAACTGTAAAGTTATCTTAATAACAACATTAATATATTACTTTTTCAAATTTATAATTTTTATTGGATTTAATAAGAAATTTCAAACATTTTATTAATGTAATATAACAAAACATTTATTATAATTTTAAATCTGAAAATAACAGTAACATATTATTAGCACATAATAAGCACTAGTTATGATTACTCGCAAATTTTATTAAACAAATTAAATTATTAATATATAAATAGTATTAAACATTTTGTATTTATTAAAGAAACTGTAATAAATATCGTAATTACAACATAATATACTAATTTTTAAAATAAATTATTTTTGTTGGCATACCCGTACGTCCGATAAAATTTTATTTATTCTATATATACAATGTATATTAAAATGTATGTTATATTATTATTTTAAATCATACCTGAAAATAATGTCTTAAATTTGGTAACAGCCTCATCAAATTCATCATCATCATAATTAATACCATCATCTAATAAATCACCCAAAAACATGATAGCGTGCGGTTGTAGCCATTGTTTGGCCACCATGTAAGTCCAGTACATTTGCCATTCACGCCACACACTTTCCGTATAATTAAGCAAGGTGTTTGTACGCAAATGTGTGTCGGCCACAAACATCACATTAACACGTTGATTACTATCTATTGTGTTATGTTTGTTTTTATCATGATCATTAATTTGAGGCCATTTACACTGGGTTACACTATTATAAATAATTAGATAGTTACACTGTTTAATTACAATCACTGCCAGTATAATGAACAAGGTGAGTTTAATGTATTTATTTATTTTGTTTCTCATATTTATATATGAAACCTGCTTTTTATTAATGTTAGAAATTTATAAATGTATAAAATTAGAGAAATATAATATTAAAAACGTAAATAATATTTAATAAAATTTTATTCAATATCACGTAATGTTAATAAAACATGAAAGTAAACAAGGATCACACAGCGATGCTATACGTTAACCACAATTCGGGAAATGCAATATAATTGTAAAGTTTTAATAAACTCAATATAGACAGTCTATATAGAAATGTTGTCTAGAGTTGTGTCGCTATATATTGTTTAACGTATAGTTTCATTTACGCAATTATAAAAGAGTAAGATTGAAAACGGCATAGCGTAAAAAACACTCGGTGAGCTCATCCCTATATTTGATGAAATGTATGTCAATATATACTGAACTGGAATCTAAGACATTAATACAATTGTGTGATGCGTTTAAGAGATAGCTGAGGTTGAATCAGTGGACAATATGTATGGAACCAATCTCAAAACTCGACTTCCTCTCGTTCGCTCAGGCTGTATTTTGGCTCAAATCTCCAGCAGAACCATCGAAATATAAACCCATTTACAGCAATATTCTAAGGTGAGCGATGTCTTCATCAGATTGCAATTCATGTAAAATGAGTGATAAAATGCTAACCAATTCTCATATCATTGTTGTCATATCACGTTGTATTTTAATTGTCGCGAGAGATAAAGCTTTATTTATACGATATATGTCAATATAGGTGAACGTGACAACAATGTCAGCGAAAATCATTTTATTACGATTAAATATTGGACCATTTTCTTTGATTCCAGAGACACTGGAACCAATTGAATAATACAATTTTACCGTTCTTTTGAATATATGTTCACCAATAATATACGCTCCTACATACCGAGTTAGGTTTGATGACAACGATTAGTTAGGGCGCTACAAACATTTAAAGTTGACAAAAATTTATATTTCCGATATACGAAAGTTTAATATTTAGTCTTATAAATTTCCAAACGATATAAATATGTTTACAATAAAATATTTAATTTATTTCATAAGTAATATAATCTTACATTATCTATGGAACTGATCTGAAGAATCTGTAAATCTTTGTTTGCCCGGGCTATATTTTGGCATATATTACCGCCTAACACATAGAAATCAATCGCCGTTTACATCAATACTCTACCATGAGCGGTTCCCTCCTCAGCAGCCTATATCTGTGAAACCGATCCGAAGAATCAGTAAAGCTTTGTTTGCCCGGGCTATATTTTGGCTCATATTACCGCCTAGCGTATAGAAATCAATCGTCGTTTACACCAATACTTTACTATGAGCGGTTCTGTCTTCAGCAGCCTATATCTATGGAACCGATCCGAAGAATCAGTAAAGCTTTGTTTGCCCGGGCTATATTTTGGCTCATATTACCGCCTAGCGTATAAAAATCAATCGTCGTTTACACCAATACTCTACCATGAGCGGTTCTGTCCTCAGCAGCCTATATCTATGGAACCGATCCGAAGAATCTGTAAAGCTTTGTTTGCCCGGGCTATATTTTGGTTAGTATAACCGGCTAGACATTAGAAATCAATAATCGTTTTCACTTATGTAATATACCTATCAATAAATATTACACACAAATTTATAATATCAACAATTGTTTTATGGTACTTTTATATACTCAACACGTTTATGTTGCTTTACATGTCATTGTCAGTCAAAATTATTTTATTACGATTATCTCCTATTGCATATTTTATTACATCATGTGATTCCGGAGTCATTAGAGACCTATTGAATAACATAATTTTACCGTTCTTTTGCATATATGTTCACCAATAATATACGCTCCTACATACCGAGTAAGGTTTGATGACAACGATTGGTTACGGCGCTACAAACATTTAAACTTGATCCAAACACTTTACTTATGCAATATATATGTCAGTCAATAGAAGTGACCGAGACAACAATGTCAGTCAAAATTATTTTATTACGGTTATCTCCTATTGCATATCTTATTACATCATGTGATTCCGGAGCCATTAGAGACCTATTGAATAACATAATTTTACCGTTCTTTTGCATATATGTTCACCAATAATATACGCTTCTACATACCGAGTTAGGTTTGATGACAACGATTGGTTACGGCGCTACAAACATTTAAAGTTGACAAAAATTTATATTTCCGATAAACGAAGTTTAATATTTAGTCTTATAAATTTCCAAACGATTTAAATATGTTTACAATAAAATATTTAATTGATTTCTTATTTATTAAATTAGAATAGAATAAGTTAGATAAATATAAATTATATAAAACAATCGGTATAAAATACAGTGTCAATTTATACATTGAATTATTTGAACAAAATTGTCTTATAACAAAACCAATATATTGAATTACATTATGTGGTATAAAATACAATTTTCGTCAACTCGTGTTTTGATTTAATCTGTAAAAATAAACATAACTCTTAATACAAGTATATTTATTACTATTATTACCGTAAACTTACAATTAGTCGTTTATTGATGTTATGATAGCTTTGTGATCAGACAATAGAGACTCGTAATATATAGCCGTATCTTTTCGGTTAGTTGTGAAACAATAATCCAATTGAGATCCAGAATTATGTGATGGCAAACCGATGTGTAATGGAAAATATAATCCAAGCGATTCAATCGTTTCTATTAAATCTAATCCCTTCTTATTAACGTCCATATTGAAATCGCCAACAATTATCAGTCGTTCGCCGTCTTTCTTATACTTTTTGATTAAATATGTCAAGTGTTTCAGTGCTTCTCGTTTTGGGAAAGAAGGCGCGATATAACAAATCAAAACATTCGTGTTAATAGCGTTCAACGACACCAACAAAAACTCCAAATGACTGTTATTGCTTTCAAAATATCCGCCGTCGCTCTCACTATATGTTATATAATCGCTTTGTATATAAAAGTTTATTCCAAATGGCCGCTCACAACCTCGCGGTCCGCTTTCAAATGAATGAGCCAATCGGTAGCCATTGATTGTGTGACCATTCGCGTGGCACTCAACGATCGCAATAAACACACATTTGTTCACATTATTGTCATCAATGAAATGAAAAGACTTTCCAGCAAAGAATGGCACGTTTTGGTAATATAAATACATTTGTCCGTCAGTCAGTGTTATCGCATTCGGAAACTCAAGCCGTGCGTCGCCGTCCAATCGTTTAAACTCGTGGGTTAGTTCGCTTGTCTCGTCACGTGGTTTAGGAAAATTAATAATGTCAGCACCGACTAATTGGAGACCATTGGCTGTGCGCGCTCGACTAAACGCCGTGTACATCATTTGAGCCGTGAACCTTCCTCTCAAGTCGACAACCAGTTTTTCGTACGTTTCGCCCTGACTCTTGTGTATAGTTATGGCCTCCGCTATTATTACAGGAAACTGGCGGCGATGGACAGCAATATACCGGTTGGTGGGCTTAACATTGATATCCCGTACGATTCGATCAATTGGTGTTAAGTGTTTGTCGCCATCTAATGTCTGTCTATACTTTGATCGAGCAATTCGTCCAATATCTGCCTCTCCAAAGTCAAACCATAGTCGTTGCACTTCATTAGAGCCAGCTTTAAGTTCAATGTGGCGAAGCCAACCAGTCGTACCGTTAGCCAAACCGTCGATGACCTCAATATTTGTTGACACCATATAACGAATGCCTATCTTTAACAATATTTTCTTTGCCAAGCCTTGTGTTTTCGCCGTGGCGTATGTTGACACAGTATACAGAGCCTGACCTCTAACAGATTTTGAATGGCTTTTAGACACAGTATCGATGGCTTCGCTAACATAACCGGTGTTTTTATTAATCGATACTATACTCGAGTTATAATCGTCAACGGCTTGGTTTGTGGTAAACAAACGTATCACTCTATTATCTCCAGACTTGACAATACATCGCGTGAATAACTGTTTGTCGCTATCTGTTAGACACCCGTTTGCCAAGTTATTCAATGCCTGTGCGAATTCCAAGTCCTCTCTCTGTCTCATGATCTCATTTAAACGAAAGACTTTAAATAAATGCCAGAGAAACTGGTTCGCCAAAACATCATATCCTCGCGATGGAGTCTTAAAAATAGCGTTGTCTTTAACGGGCGGAAGTTGGTTCAAATCGCCAACAGCCAGAACAGACACTCCGCCGAAAGGTTCCGTCTTATCAAATATTTGCCGCAAAACACTATCAATCTCCTTGAATTTCTGGGCGCCGACCATTGATATTTCATCAATAATTAATACTTTTAAATGCCATAGTTTCGATCTCAACGTTGACTTTTTATCGGCACTTAAGAACTTAATTTCCTGTTTATTCTCGTTTGTCGTCAATCCCAGCGCGGCGTGTATGGTAGTGCCTCGAATATTAAACGCACTTTTACCAGTCGGGCCCGTCAACAAAACTTTGACATCTTCTGGTGAACCTATCTTTTCGTTTGTGTTATACCAACGAATCAGCGATTGAAACACAACCCGTATGAGAACACTCTTCCCGGTACCGGCACCGCCGGTCAAAAAGTAATAAAACGGCGCTCTATTATGCTTCACATGCCCCATCAGACCATACAAAAATTCTCGTTGTCGTGCGTTTAGAGACGAAATCAACTCGTTATAACTGCAATCGTTTAGCTCTTGGGGACACAGGAAACTTCCCGCCGAAGGATTATTTGTCTCGGTTTTCATCAATTCCTTCTCAAAGGCCTCGTCGTTTCGGATCAAGTCATGGATTGCATATTTATCAGCCGTCTCTTCTTCATCAATTAATTTCCACTCGTCTCGAAGATTCTGTTCAATCTCTGCTTGAATCAAATCTAAATCATTCTGCAAATGGAAGACGAACTCTTTCTCGACAGTAATAATTTGGTCGTATTTCGCGTTATATTTGGCTTCGATGTCACACTCCAAGAGCTCTTTCTCTTCGTCACGCCAAGGCATATAAAGCATACACTTCTCACGAAAGTAGTTAATGGGCTCTACTTCGTGTCGGTATTTACTATAAAATAAAAGAATGTTAATCAGATATAAAACAATATCATAATATATATAAATATATATATATATATATACCGGAATCGAATTATTTTAGACTTCTTGCGTTTGATAACATACGCCGTTCGGTCTATTAGCCGATAGTATTTTGAGTTTCTGTCTTCGCCATCATTATTATCACCATTTAGGGTTGTTTTCATTCCAATTTTTCTCTTAATATTAAAATTTGCTGCGAACTCAGCTAAAGATGTAGACTCTAATTCTGGCGGTCTTTGGACATATTGCTCCAATAGGCCAACACTCAAAATATCGGTTGAGTTGCCGTCCAGTTCCTTAAGTTCTCGTTTAGATTTCAATATTTTAATTCGTTCATCAGGGCGTCCTTTAATCATGAAATTAATTTTAAATCATAATTTATTTTATTATTGATTTCATTAATACAATACCAGTATTTATGTAAACAGTCGCCCTACTACTTTCTGACAGCGGAAGGCTTAGCAGAATATAGACAGCCTCTTGTGCTGAGACCTCTGAACAATTGATAAATTGAGAGCAAATCCTAGAGAGTTTCTGACCGTGTGTCTTATTCCCGGCGTTGCATTCGTCTACCACTTGCCGCAAAAGTGTAGACATCCCGCGATCTGACTTGTTTATGTAATTTAAAATGTAGTTTACACAGGCGTACGGGTCTAAGACGAACTGAATGTCCATATTAGCTCTGTGGCGCAACAGAATCTCTTTATTATAGCCGTTTGTTCTGATTGCTGAGGGTTCGCGACGGAGAAATACTGTCGGTCGTCTAATGGTTGTGCGAATAACACGAATATATTCATCATTTGAGAGTCCGATGATCGATAAGAACTTCTCATAACTCATTATCCGTTTCTTATCTATAAAAATAATAATATGTTAATAAATTGTTTAACAAATAATTATAAATACTTTTAATTTTGTCGTCAATTGACATCAGTTCACTTTTAATTTGCGCCAATTTATCGGCCAAATCCTTACGCTCCTCATCCGTCATGTCTTCAATCGAGAGATTATCTAATACTCGAGTGGTATCCATAGGGAAGTACGGAATCCCGAACCGACAGATCTCGGCGTCACGTCTCAACCGGCGACACGATTTCGAGTGCTTATGATACTGAAGAGAGACCAGTATTTCAAGTTCGCGATCGCTAACACTACACGTAATCAAACGATCAATAAAGCGCTCGCATTTAACCCACGATTCAGGACACGAAATATCAAACACAGGCGCGCCTTTAAGCCATATCAAACAATGAATGTGTGGACTCCCTCTATGTTGAAACTCGATTCTGATATAAAACTCTAGGATCTCATAGGCACCGAACGGTCCGTTGACGGCTTTCAAGAGTTTAAAGAGTTCTTTGATACGGTGATCAAAATATCTCGCACACGTCACCGGGTCTTTCTGGATGAGTTCGCATTTCTCCATCCAAGAGAGCTTCGAGGCCTCGTTTTCAGTGATCACTCTATTATACAATACTTTTGTTAAGATAACTAATAATTCATTCCAATGTGTTTCGGCGGCCGAGAGAGTCAAAAACAGTGTTGGGATCCCCAATTGTCGGATCATAGCCATTAAATCACGCTTTCTCGCTTGCCAATAAGCGGGTGACGACCGGTCATCTCTTAATACACTATATGCGTTGTCTTTCCTTTCCATATCTTCCATAAAGGTTTTATTAAGGGCTTGATCTGCAGTTACAGACTTCAGGCCTTTAGACATACGTAGGTGTGTAGAGACAGCTCCGCGGTGAGCTGTCTGTTCTTTCACCCGATAGTTGAAGAACAGTTTTGGTGGCACACAACACCGCCTGTCAGTCCTTTTGATTTCTGACCTATAAAAATAATTATTTATTTTAATATTTCATAAAAGATACTAAATTTAATGATAACAAACTTCACGATTTCGCTATAATGAAGCGCTTTATCTACGGAACGAGGCTTTCCGCCGTATATCTTTGGGGACGCCTTCTCCTCTAAAAACTCGTCACTATACACAGATACGGGCGCTACTCCCTCACCGGGCGCTAACACCAGTCCAGTTTTAAGAAACGTCTCATCAGGATTTGCGTTCGCACGTTCTGTCCCAATAGTCTCGTCCCACTGTTGAAAAATTAATATATTTGTCAGCAATTAATCAAGAAATTATCAAGAAAACATCCATACTTTCTCGTCAATGAAATCACTATCGGAATCGTTGTCTGAGTCGTTATCATTCGAGTCACAAATGAATGGCAGGACATCGGCGTCACTCCAGTTTATATTCAGTTCAATGCCTTCATATAATGGCTGTTTAATCAAATACTCTACTGCTTTCAATACAACCCCAGGTCTTATAACATCATAGCAGTAGTCGGTCTTGTGTTTTAACATTCGTTTCAGTTTCAACTGTACAGTTTGTGAATTATCTAAACTCCTCGGGAGCGCCGATACAGTCGTCTCCACATTGATTGGCACATTCACTACGTTTCCTTTGACCTGAAATTGTTTTCCGACTTTCAGTTCTCGTATCTGTACAAATGGAAGAATAGGCGCCACCAGACGCTCTTCAGTCACAGTCAACTTATTCAACTCGTCGGGAATCTTAGGAAAAGCTAGTCCTCTACATATGGCGAGCCGTGGAATCTGGTTATTCGTTATGTATCCAAAACACGTCGAGCAGAAAACAAGAGTAGATTCACTCACAGACGACACACACACATTGTTCAGAAACTCTACTCCAACATTCTTTTGAAGTGTCTTTCTATCAATTCTTCTGATCTGTCGCTTAAAAAATAGACAATCACAGCACTGACACGAATGTATTGGCCCTTCTTTTAACGACTCTTCATATACTGTTACTCGAGAGTTATAATCCAACCGATTTACTGCTCGCATTTCGCCCCATTCAGCTTTCCTTTTGTCGCTTCTCTCGTTACGTCTCTCTTGTCGTGCTGGACTTCTCTCTTTATCCGGTCGATCACGTTTATGCGCTGTTCTGTTTTTCTGTTGATCAGGACTACGACTTTTTTCCGTCGTGTGTCTCTTCCGTCCTCTGGCCTTATCTCTATTTTTCAGTCTCTCCTGATATTGAGGACTTTTGTCTTTTCGTCTCTTTTTATTCCTTGCCTTTCGTCTCCGCTGCTCTGCCTCTGCAGATCTTTTACCACGCATTCCAGTAAACGCTCAAAACACTACGTAATCAGAAAATATAATAAAGTGATAGATTAAGCAAATCGCAAAGAAGTCAACTAAAACTAATCTTTATTCAGTGATATGAAATCAGTGAATGAATTACTTTAATTCAACGGCTATTTATTATATTGGTTTTTCTATTTAGTGCACGCTTATAATCATCAAAATTGAAAAATCTTTTTAATATAGCATTTAACTGGGTTTTCAATACAGTGCGCGCTTATAATCATGTTAATATAGATTTTCATGTATAATAAAGCTTTATATTAAGCATTACTGGACATTACGTCTATTAATATTACTTAATCTCCGCCAGTCCCATTGGAATCAATAATCGTTTACACCAATACTCTACGATAAGCGATGCCTTCATCAGCGGTGTCTATGTCTGGATCAGCTCTGCAAAAGAGACTTTGGCTCGTTCGCTCAGGCTGTATTTTGGCTCAAATCTCCGCCAGTCCCATTGGAATCAATAATCGTTTACACCAATACTCTACGATAAGCGATGCCTTCATCAGCGGTGTCTATGTCTGGATCAGCTTTGCAAAAGAGACTTCTGTTCGATTGCACAAACTGCATTTTGGCTTAAATGTCCGGCAGACCCATAGAAATCGATGATCATTCACAGTGTCCACCTTATACCATAGACTTAGCATTTAATAGCTTTTCAATAAAGTGCACGCTCCATTGAATTAGCATTAGCTCCATTGAATTAGCATTACTCATGTTAATCCTATGTCATAGATTTAAGCTGTATTCTCATAGAAATCCATGTTAAACCATTTGCCCATAGACTTAACATTAGTCCCATAGGATTAACATGGAGAAAAACTACTCTTTCTCTTCATATTTCGCTTTCCCATAGGAAAATAGTCTTCCATAGGATTAACATTACCCATAGGATAACATTAACCCATGTTAAGTCTATGGAAAAAGTTCCATAGGATTAGCATTACCCATGTTAAAGTATAGCCATAGACTTAGCATTTAATAGCTTTTCAATAAAGTGCACGCTCCATTGAATTAGCATTAGCTCCATTGAATTAGCATTACTCATGTTAATCCTATGTCATAGATTTAAGCTGTATTCTCATAGAAATCATAGACTTAACATGGGCTAATGTTATCCTATGGGTAATGTTAATCCTATGGGAGACTTATTTCCTATGGGAAAGCGAAATATGAAGGGAATAGTAGTTTTTCTCCATGTTAATCCTATGGGACTAATGTTAAGTCAATGGGAGAATGCTTAAACATAGGTTTCTATGGGATTACAGCTTAAGTCTATGACATAGGTCTAACATGGATAATGCTAAGTCTATGAGTAATGGTAAGTCTATGCATAATGTTCAATGTTCAATGCATCTATGTTCATTGTCAAATATCTCGGATAATTTCTAGAAACGAAATGCTATATTAAAGGAGTTTATCAATTTTGGTGATTGTATGCGCGCCCTGTATTGAAAAAGCAGTTAAATGCTATATTAAATGGATTTATCAATTTTGGTGATTGTATGCGCGCCCTGTAATGAAAAAGCAGTTAAATGCTATATTAAAAGGATTTATCAATTTTGGTGATTGTATGCGCGCCCTGTATTGAAAAAGCAGTTAAATGCTATATTAAAGGGATTTATCAATTTTGGTGATTGTATGCGCGCCCTGTAATGAAAAAGCGGTTAAATGCTATATTAAAAGGATTTATCAATTTTGGTGATTGTATGCGCGCCCTGTATTGAAAATCCAATATATTTAATAGCCGTTGTATTAAAACAATTCATTCATTGATTATATATCTTTGAATACAGTACTGCTTTTTATTGATTTCTTTACCATTATCATTTGATTACTTTTAAGTGTGTTTTACTGTTTGGATACGTTTAGTTGAGTCATAATGCGTGGAAAGAGATCTGCAGCGGCAGAGGAGAGGCGACGAATAGCGAGAAATAGTAAGAAAAGGAAAAGAACTGATAGAAGTCCTGAATATCAGAAGAGACTGAAAGAAAGAGATAAGAATAGACACATGACTGAAGAGAGTCGCAGTCCTGATCAACAAAATATCAGAAGAGCGCGTAAACGTAATCGATCGGATAACGAGAGAAGTCCATCTCGACAGGAGAGAAATACGGCTCGCAAAATTGAATGGAGCGAAGCCAGGGCTGTCGATCGTCTGGATTATGACTCTCGTGTGACAGCATATGAAGAGGCACTGAAAGAAGGGCCGGTATATTCCTGTGAGTGTTGTGACTGTTTATTTTTTGAGCGACAGATCAGACGAAGTAATAGAAAGGCTCTTGAGAAGGACGTCGGAGTAGACTTTTTAAAGAGTGTGTGTGTGTCGCCTTTGAGTCAATCTACTATTGTCTTTTGCTCGACCTGTTTTGGACACATAATGAATAACGTTATTCCGCGGCTTGCCATATGTAGAGGACTGGCGTTCCCTGAGATTCCCGAAGAGGTACGAGAGTTGACTGTGACCGAAGAACGGCTGGTGGCGCCTATTCTTCCATTTGTTCAAATCCGCGAGTTGAAAGTCGGAAAACAATTTCAGGTCAAAGGAAATGTGGTCAACGTTCCCATTAATTTAGAAACGACTGTATCGGCGCTGCCTCGGAGTTTAGATAATTCTCAAACTGTTCAGTTAAAGCTGAAACGCATGTTAAAACATAAGACCGACTACTGCTATGATGTTATAAGACCTGGGGTTGTATTGAAAGCAGCAGAGTATTTGATTAAACAGCCATTATATGAAGGCATTGAACTGAATATTAATTGGAGTGACGCCGACGTCCTGCCATTCATTTGTGACTCGAATGATAACGACTCAGACAGCGATTCTGATAGTGATTTCATTGACGAGAAAGTATACATATTTCTTGATAATTTCTTGATTAATTGCTGACAAATATATTAATTTTCCAACAGTGGGACGAGACTATTGGGACAGAACGTGCGAACGCAAATCCTGATGAGACGTTTCTTAAAACTGGATTAGTGTTGGCGCCCGGTGAGGGAGTAGCGCCCGTATCTGTGTATAGTGAGGAGTTTTTAGAGGAGAAGGCGTTCCCAAAGATATACTGCGGAAAACCTCGTTCCGTAGATAAAGCGCTTCATTATAGCGAAATCGTGAAGTTTGTTATCATTAAATTTAGTTTGTTTTATGGAATATTAAAATAAATAATTGGTTTTATAGGTCAGAAATCAAAAGGACTGACAGGCGGTGTTGTGTGCCACCAAAACTGTTCTTCAACTATCGCGTGAAAGAACAGACAGCTCACCGCGGAGCTGTGTCTACACACCTACGTATGTCTAAAGGCCTGAAGTCTGTAACCGCAGGTCAAGTCCTTAATAAAACGTTTATGGAGGATATGGAAAGGAAAGACAACGCATATAGTGTATTAAGAGATGACCGGTCGTCACCCGCTTATTGGCAGGCGAGAAAGCGTGATTTAATGGCGATGATTCGACAATTGGGGATCCCAACATTGTTTTTGACTCTCTCGGCCGCCGAAACACATTGGAATGAATTATTAGTTATTTTAACAAAAGTATTGTATAATAGAGTGATCACTGAAAACGAGGCCTCGAAGCTCTCTTGGATGGAGAAATGCGAACTCATCCAGAAAGACCCGGTGACGTGTGCGAGATATTTTGATCACCGTATCAAAGAACTCTTTAAACTCTTGAAAGCCGTCAACGGACCGTTCGGTGCCTATGAGATCCTAGAGTTTTATATCAGAATCGAGTTTCAACATAGAGNCAACGGACCGTTCGGTGCCTATGAGATCCTAGAGTTTTATATCAGAACCGAGTTTCAACATAGAGGGAGTCCACACATTCATTGTTTGATATGGCTTAAAGGCGCGCCTGTGTTTGATATTTCGTGTCCTGAATCGTGGGTCAATTGCGAGCGATTTATTGATAGTTTGATTACGTGTAGTGTTCGAGATAGCGAGATTGAAGCCCTCGTCACACTTCAATACCATAAGCACTCGAAATCGTGTCACCGTTTAAGACGTGACGCCGAGATCTGTCGGTTCGGGATTCCGTACTTCCCTATGGATACCACTCGAGTATTAGATAATCTCTCGATAGAAGGCATGTCTGATAAAGAACGCGACGACTTGGCGGACAAATTGACGCGAATTAAATTAGAATTGATATCAATTGACGACAAAATTAAAAGTATTTATAATTATTTGTTTAACAATTTATTAACATATCATTAATTTTATAGATAAGAAACGAATAATGAGTTTTGAGAAGTTCTTATCGACAATCGGACTCTCAAATGATGAATATATTCGTGTTATTCGCACAACCATTAGACGACCGACAGTATTTCTCCGTCGCGAACCCTCAGCAATCAGAACAAACGGCTATAATAAAGAGATTCTGTTGCGCCACAGAGCTAATATGGACATACAGTTCGTCTTAGACCCGTACGCCTGTGTAAACTACATTTTAAATTACATAAACAAGTCAGATCGCGGGATGTCTACACTTTTGCGGCAAGTGGTGGACGAATGCAACGCCGGGAATAAGACACACGGTCAGAAACTCTCTAGAATTTGCTCTCAATTTATTAATTGTTCAGAGGTCTCAGCACAAGAGGCTGTCTATATTCTGCTAAGCCTTCCGCTGTCAGAGAGTAGTAGGGCGACTGTTTACATAAATACTGGTATTGTATTAATGAAATCAATAATAAAATAAATTATGATTTAAAATTTATTTCATGATTAAAGGACGACCTGATGAACGAATTAAAATATTGAAATCTAAGCGAGAACTTAAGGAACTGGACGGCAACTCAACCGATATTTTGAGTGTTGGCTTATTAGAACAATATGTCCAAAGACCGCCAGAATTAGAGTCTACATCTTTAGCTGAGTTCGCAGCAAATTTTAATATTAAGAGAAAAATTGGAATGAAAACAACCCTAAATGGTGATAATAATGATGGCTCGAACGGTCCGTTGACGGCTTTCATAAGTTTAAAGAGTTCTTTGATACGGTGATCAAAATATCTCGCACACGTCACCGGGTCTTTCTGGATGAGTTCGCATTTCTCCATCCAAGAGAGCTTCGAGGCCTCGTCTTCAGTGATCACTCTATTATACAATACTTTTGTTAAAATAACTAATAATTCATTCCAATGGGTTTCGGCGGCCGAGAGAGTCAAAAACAGTGTTGGGATCCCCAATTGTCGGATCATAGCCATTAAATCACGCTTTCTCGCCTGCCAATAAGCGGGAGACGACCGGTCATCTCTTAATACACTATATGCGTTGTCTTTCCTTTCCATATCCTCCATAAATGTTTTATTAAGGGCTTGACCTGCGGTTACAGACTTAAGGCCTTTAGACATACGTAGATGTGTAGACACAGCTCCGCGGTGAGCTGTCTGTTCTTTCACCCGATAGTTGAAGAACAGTTTTGGTGGCACACAACACCGCCTGTCAGTCCTTTTGATTTCTGACCTATAAAACCAATTATGTATTTTAATATTCCATAAAAATACTAAATTTAATGATAACAAACTTTACGATTTCGCTATAATGAAGCGCTTTATCTACAGAACGAGGCTTTCCGCCATATATTTTTGGGAACGCCTTCTCCTCTAAAAACTCGTCACTATACACAGATACGGGCGATACTCCCTCACCGGGCGCCAACACCAGTCCAGTTTTGAGAAACGTCTCATCAGGATTTGCGTTCGCACGTTCTGTCCCAATAGTCTCGTCCCACTGTTGGAAAATTAATATATTTGTCAGCAATTAATCAAGAAATTATCAAGAAATATGTATACTTTCTCGTCAATGAAATCATTATCGGAATCGCTGTCTGAGTCGTTATCATTCGAGTCACAAATGAATGGCAGGACATCGGCGTCACTCCAATTCAAATCCAGCTCAATTCCTTTATATAATGGCTGTTTTATTAAATACTCTGCGGCTTTGAACACAACTCTCGGCCGTACCACATCAAAGCAATAGTCGGTCTTGTGTTTCATCATTCGCTTCAGTTTTAATTGAACTGTTTGTGAATTATCTAAAGTTCTCGGCAACACCGACACTGTCGTCTCCAAATTTATGGGTACATTCACTACATTTCCTTTGACCTGAAACTGTTTCCCGACCTTTAATTCTCGGATTTGAACAAATGGCAGAATAGGCGCCACTAGCCTTTCTTCAGTCACAGACAACTCTTTCAACTCTTTGGGAATCTCAGGGAACGCCAATCCTTTACAAATGGCGATCCGCGGTATCACGCCATTTGAAATGTGTCCCAAACAAGTCGTACAGAAGACAACAGTAGATTCACTCTTAATCGACACACAAACACTCTTTACAAAGTCTACTCCGACGTCTTTCTCTAATGTCTTCCTATCAATCCGTCTGATCTGTCTCTTGAAGAAGAGACAGTCACAGCAATGACATGAATGAATAGGTCCCTCTTTAATGGCCTCTTCATATACTATTACTCGAGTATTATAATCTAACCGCTCAACGGCTCTCACTTCGCTCCTGCCATCGTTATGCGTTTCACGAGTCCTCTCTCGTCGAGCGGGGCTTCTCTTGTCGTCCGGCCGATCACGTTTACACCCTCTACGGCTTTCCTGCTGAGCCGGACTACGGCTTCCTTCAGTCATGTGTCTATTCTTATCTCTTTCTTTCAGTCTCTTCTGATATTCAGGACTTCTATCAGTTCTTTTCCTTTTCTTACTATTTCTCGCCTTTCGTCGCTTCTCCTCTGCCGCTGCAGATCTCTTTCCACGCATTATGACTCAACTCAACGTATCCAAACAGTAAAACACACTTAAAAGTAATCAAATGATAGAAATTGTAAAGAAATCAATAAAAAGCAGTACTGTATTCAAAGATATATAATCAATGAATAAATTGTTTTAATACAACGGCTATTAAATATATTGGATTTTCAATACAAGGCGCGCATACAATCACCAAAATTGATAAATCCCTATAATATAGCATTTAACTGCTTTTTCAATACAGGGTGCGCATACAATCACCAAAATTGATAAATCCCTATAATATAGCATTTAACTGCTTTTTCAATACAGGGTGCGCATACAATCACCAAAATTGATAAATCCCTTTAATATAGCATTTCGTTTCTAGACATTATCCGAGATATTTGACAATGAACATAGATGCATTGAACATTGAACATTATGCATAGACTTACCATTACTCATAGACTTAGCTTTTTCCATAGACTTAACATGGGCTAATGTTATCCTATGGGTAATGTTAATCCTATGGAG
>CAJPIZ010000758.1:3267-21082 GCA_905368565.1 Medioppia subpectinata | reverse complement strand
CGCTCTCAACGGCAACCCGCAGCCACCGTCACTAAACGGTGTGCAGGCGCTCTCAACGGCAACCCGCAGCCACCGTCACTAAACGGTGTGCAGGCGCTTTCAACGGCAACTTGCAGCCACCGTCACTAAACGGTGTGCAGGCGATTTAGCATTGGCAGACAGTGGTGACTCCGGCAGTGTATTTAAGCCGTGAGTTGGTCCTGGTTTGGGAAACCAGTCGACTTCGTGGCACCTTTCACTAAAAGGAAAGCCGCGGCTGCTATAAACCATACAAGTAATTACCGGGTATGAATGTCCATAACATATTTAATAGTAAGTCATTGGCACTTCAAATAGTAAGAAAACATTGTTTTATGTATACTTTGACCTTTTGATTAAATTTTTGAATATATAAAATATATTTGCTATAAGTTTGCGATAAGAATGATTAAATAAATTACGATTAATTCTATGTTTTGCGAGAAATGCTGTTAATTGCGATTACAATTTTAATTAATTGTTGTGTTTTTATTGAATTGTTTTAATCTAAACCATTTATATAAATTTATTAAATTAATAATTTTATTTTCTATTATTATGTAATTATGATTTGCTATAAAACGGCGATTTTATGTATTTTACAGAATATAGGTTCAAATAGTTGTTTAGATTTAGCGACTTTTCAGGTTCAAAGGTTTGATCATTGGCGTTATGAAACACAGGATGTGAATGCTTTTGTAAAAACAACTTTTTATGACTTAATCATTTCAAATTAAAACAAAACAACTTTTAATGTAAGTTTTCATTTCAAAAAGTTTGTATTAATTATAAACAAAATTTCACAAGTTTTAAAGTACAACTTTCCAATATATGCAATATCCTGTGTAACGTTTCCTTATAAAACATTTTATATTCTTTACGATTAATAAACAAATTCCTTTAAACAAATGTTATTTATATGAAATATTTGCGATAAAGTTTTCATAACATGCTTAGCTCTTGAGATATTCGAAAGAGATACAGATTTTTCAGATCATAGACAGCTATCATCAATCAGTGGTACATCAGTTATCAGCCAACAAGGAATAATAGCCTCTAATTCTTCGACACTTAAAATCCAAGTCTAACCAATAGCAACGACAGCTACTCAACTTCATCGAGGCCTAAATCTTCAAAGAGTGAAAGATTATCCGTACCACAACCTGTTACATGGCGAACGTAACGTTAGGTGCACAAGACTTAACCGAAATCTCTAACATTGTTCAGAGTAATCAGAATAACAATGAGCCGAGAACCAAGCAATTCGATGGTACCCAATCACAGGCTGTCGATTGGATGGAAAGTTTTGATTACTTCGGTACATCAATTGGATGGAATGATGACAAGCGTAAGTCTAAATTAGGTACTTTCATGATCGGTGCCGCCAGAGATTGGTTCAATATAACAGTTCATGGCTCGAACTTAACGTGGGATCAGGTAAAAGCTGCATTTTATAACCAATTTCTCCCTGTAAACTATGCAAGGCACATGCGAGGTCAATTTAGACAAAGGAAACAAAAGTTATTCGAACCGAGCGCTAACTATATTTGTGCGATGAGAGGTATTTTGGCTAAGAGTAATACACAGATGACTGATGAAGAAGCCATCGATAGCATATTGCTTAACATGCTTCCCGAAATTTCGGAAAAGGTAATATGTATGCGACCAACTAATTTTGATCAATTGCAGGCAAATGCAAAATTAGCTGAGCAAAGTTTGAAACAAGCGCAAGATCCAAGTACCACGATGGATGGTCAACTTATGCAATTGACACAATCAGTGAACTTGATGAATAGTGAACAACAAAGTGGATCAGATGCAAACTCAAATGGCCAAAACAACTCACAGAGGAATTTCAGGTATAATAATATTAGTTCATACTATACCAATAGAGCTGGACGATCGCCGAAATGTTTTTATTGCGGAATATATGGTCATATTCAAACAAATTGCCATCGCCGAAACCGTGACATGAATGACAATTCATATAAAGATAATTGGAATTTTGATGATAATGATAACAGTTTCAATGGCCAGCGGAATTATCATCGAGACAACTGGAACTACACAAGCAATCGCAATTACCAAGATTATCGCGAACCTAATAACGGACAGCGAAACAATATGGCCGCTATGGTCCAATCAGATGAAACGGAAGATAATGAGCAAGAGGTCAGATTATTAAATATGATTGGAAGTGTAAACTCTGGTTTTATAATTAATGTTAAAATTAACGGAAATGCAGTTGAAAGTATTCTTGACACAGGTGCCAGTAGTTGTTTTATAAATGATGAATATATAAAAGCCAATAACCTGTTAATGGATAAATGGACAGGTGATGGATACGTGTTGGCAAATGGTAAAATGGTTATACCTACAGGTGTTACTAAAGTTATAATTGAGATAACAATTAATGGTATATCAAAATTTGTTTATTTATGTAATAAAGGGGCTAACAATGAATGTTGTTCTCGGATACAACATTATTAGAAAAATGGGATTGATTATTAACGGGAAGGATAATTGTATCAGTTTTTGACTGACCGGTGAATCTGTTGAGCCAATTAATATGAGTGTTTCTCGAATTAGTATAGTTTACAACAATTTCTCTCAAGGATCATTTAGTGTTCTATTTGCTTTATACGTTTTACAAGTGTTTTTAATTAAAGTTATTGAAATTCAGGTTATTAAATTTGTAACTGTTCCCACTCTGAGACTTTTCGAGATCGGACGTTTATCATGGGCCCAAATTGATGGATATTCCGATCCCGACGACGTGCTCAATACCTTAATTGATTATGGCTGTGCACGAGTCAGTAATCATTTAATACCGATTCAAAGAGACACTCTTATTAAGTATTTGAAGATATGTGTATTTAATTGGGATCCCGGCTCAACAGTAATATTTGAGTGGTCTTGTATTGACCTCGTATTCCCCGTACAAGTACCTGCATTTGAAGATAGTCCTCAGAAGAAGGACACTGGTTTTGTTGTAAATGCTCTGAAAATCGCGCGTCTAACTTTGATAGTTAGTGAATTATGTGCACATGTGTTGAAATACTGGGGACAAATTATGTATTTGGGGATACACGTCGACGTGTTATACATTGAAGTTGTTGTTAAATTGAATATCCCCACAGGTATAAATAATGAAATTATTAAAAAGTATGATGAAGCGCTTATTGAATCCCCGCATTATTATTTGATTAAGAGAACAGAGCAACTGACAGCGTCGAGACGTTGGTCAAATCCCTTATGTCCGTCAATGGTAGCCCACTATAATTTAATATATGAAATGAATTCACAATTGACGGAGTTATTGAATAGTGGTATATTTAGTATTTAGTTATATAGACTATCAGATAATTTTAATGAAAGAAATACGTTTGTTTTTTTTTTGGGTCATACGTGACCTTGTTAATTATTTACAATATTAATTTTATTAATTATTAATTCAGTGATTAAAAGCCACAGAATTCAATACTAAATATAGTATTGGCTTGTATGGCATTTGTATGAGACCGTCATTGGTCATAATCATACATTTATGAATGAAAGTTTAAAATGTTAAAAGAATGATTTAAAGTATGAATGAAAATGTTGAAATTATTCAATGTTTTAATGATAAAAATTCATGTTTATTTTGTGTCCGTGTTGATATAATGTAATGTCCTTGTCTTAAATAGACTATTCTTAATTATCAGTAATTTTTATTATAGTTTTACTTGGTATTATTTTAAGATATAAATAACTATATTTAATGTTTAATTATTATAATGGATTTAATTATACATAGCTTATATGCTAATGATTACTTTTAAATGCTTACACAAACAACTACATAAATTAATGCTTTAACTAACAATTAACCAAACGTATGGAAGTTAAATTAGAATCACATATGTTGTGATTAAACAGTCGTGGCAAAAGCTGACAATATCAATGGCTGTATACACACCTTTTTTGATCATTACAACTTGTCGGAAGCGGAGCAGTTATGATCAATTAGTATTCCTCAGGCATTCTCTGGAATTAGTTCAATGGCTCACGACATCGCATACATACTCTTCACGATACGAAACAAGAATGAGCTACAAACGTGTCGATTTAGAGTTGAAGGCGTCAGTTATCTAACGCTAATATCTACAAACACATTGGCTCCACAGTCAGTTTATAAGTTTTCAATGGTATCGTTAAAGCAAATCAAGCCCCAGAAAACAGGGACCGCGTCTTCAGACAATGGCCACTCAACCATCTGAAAGTGATCGTCACCAAAGAGACACATTTGACTTTATGCATAATTTCACAGCGAAGTGTTTCTATGTTACGAGAAACTGCTGGTCAACGCGAGGCGAGCCGAGACGAACGACATTGATATTGTCTTAAGTACCGTTACCACAACTGTTATCATCACTAAGTTTTGAATTCAGATTTTTATGCTTACATATATATATTATTTTTATATTTTTTCTGTGCTTATTATATGCTTATTTTATTAATTACATATTTATAATTTTGTCGATTTATGTTAATATATAAAAATTATTTGCAATAATTTTTACCTAAAGCAGAGGGAGATTTGTAGACACCGGATAACATTAATTGTTTAGATTTAACATTCAGTTGTTATGAACGCTTTCTGAACACAATAATGTATTCATAAATGAATATTTATAAATTGAAACACAAATACAAATTCCTATCTCTTTACCAATATATCACATGATGTAATATCTATCAATTTATATCACAGTTTTTGCTTGATTGCAATCACTTGAGTATTGGTCGCCGACATTAACGCTTGGCTTCAATAATGACTTTATCACAGAGTTTTACTTATAGTGTATTTTAATGATTAGTGCTTTTATCACAGTTTGTAATGCTTTTGAATTGAATAAAACTTTATTTAAATATTAATTGTTAATTGAGTGATTGTGTGAGTGTGACCTGACCAGACCCGAACCTTAGAGACCACGAGGGTCTCTACAATATTTATAACATTATTTTAAAAATCGAGTTATTGTTAATTAAATTCTTATTTATTGAAAGACGATTATAATTAATTTAATAATTTATATCACACTCAATGATATAAAAATTAGATATCTTTTGTAATTATTATTACTCTTTTAGGAATTTTGCATTTAATGTTACTTAAAATGTATTTTTGAAAAATAATATACTTTTACTTACAATTTGATATGTTTTAAATATGATATAAAATATTTAAAATACTGTATAGAATTCAGTTGACATTTTTATTATTATAATATAATACATGTGTCGTACAAATCAGAATATATTACGATTAAGATTTATATTTATATTATTAAAGAAATATTATTAATAATTACAAATTTTGTAAACAAATTAATTTAATTAATTATTTTATAATTATCAAACTTATTATATGCAAGAAATGTTTACAACGTTTAGATTATGTATGGGTCAGGGCAGCTGTATGGCAGCGTTTCTATGCAAGTTTACATTGAGTCATGTGTTTTTGCCCATCCATAGTTTAGATTAATGTTTGAAGTTAAATGTATATTAATTTCAGCGTTATTTTTATGGATTAATGGTTACAATGGAAATCACGTGAGAATCCAGAGCTACTCTAATATAACGACTGCCGGCTGTGGAGTCGGGAGGAAAGGGAATCTAATGGACAACACGTGCTTCACATACCATACATCTAGTGATACAATGTTTGCGGGCATTCAAAACGGACGGGTAGTACAAACCGGAGAGACGCCGTGGACTGTATTAATCACATTTCGCAAAAATGGGAGGTTAGTTATATTGCACTGGTTACAGAACTACCATAGACTTAGCATTACCCATGTTATAGTATACAAAGACTGTAGCCATAAACTTATGCTGTAATCCCAAGTTAAATCCCCATAGAATCAAAACCCAATGTTAAAGTATAGCTATAGATTTAATCTGATAACTAGGATTGCCAGACGTCCAGGAATGTCCTGGATTATACAGGAAATGGACAATTTTTGCAGAGTGAAGGGAGGGGTAATTATTGAACATTAAAAAATCAACCAAGTAAATTCTTCAAAAATATACTGTAAAAATACTCTTTAGGTATTGGTTGCTATGTTTTTAATTAGAATTCTAGATATTTCCAATAATAGAAACGTGTAAGCATTGTTGTAACTATTTGTAACCATTGTAAAATGGTTTTCAACAGTTATTATATGACAAAATCCAATGAAAATATTACCACTATTATTTTTCAGTATTTAAAAATCTCAAATACAGGAAAATACAGGAAATTTGAACAAAATTATCAAATTTTCCAGGAAATGTCAAATTATTTCTGGCAACGCTACTGTTAACCCATGTTAAATCCTATAGGGTGGGTTAGTGGGGAGAGGAAAACGAACAATCCTATAAACCACATTATTCATAGCTGAATTGTGGTAAAAAAACGTAAAATATGTAACTTCCAAAAACTTTGATAATTTACCTAACTTCCCTCTAAACTCTGTAGTCTCTCTCTCTCTCTCTCTCTCTCTCTCTCTCTCTCGCATTTACACAGTCTCACTCTTTTTCAGAGGTAAATTATTAAGTGGTGTAATACTAAATGATCGATGGATATTAACTGCTGGCCACGGATTATTGTATGTAAAGTTATCTAAAGATATAACGTATTAATATTATATGTAAAATTGTCGGAATTATTAGAAATACTTACAAATATTAATTGATATCTCAGTTGTGGCGCAAACTGTAAAGTGAATGATATTCGCGTATATCCGGGACTAATAAATCAAAGCATTTCAAGCCATGCCTACTATACATGCGGTAAGTATTTTGTTAATCCCACGTATGAACAGAAAGGGTGGGCCGGCTATGACTTGGCATTAATCCGACTCAACACTGGTATACCACTGGACGGGACATCGGGTTTGACGGGAATTAACGCCATTTGTTTACCCGAAGAGAATGTGACGAATTTGAATGAAGAGTACGCGCTATTGAATGGCTTTGGAGCCGACAACGAAAACGGGACGGGAAGTGGGATTCAACGCATGGGTTGGACTAAAATCATGAAAGGCTACGCCGACGATAGTATGGGTCAAAATTGTATTCTTAAATATAAACGCATACCATTCCCGTCGGGAACAGCCCCTTGTACGGTATGTTAACTTTGTATATCATTGATATTGATTTGTATTATTAAAGCACTACAAAATATTTCTTACAAAGTATAAAGATATTACAGTTATATTCATTCAGATTCTAACAACCGATCTGAGAGTTTTCACAATTAACGTCGTCAGGAATTAACTTATTGGAATTTTCAATGTCCAGGAATTACCCTTTCCTGGACTTTGCAAAAATTGTCCATTTCTTAGACAATCCAACGACGTTCTTGGACGTCTGGCAATCCTATGCACAATACTTACAATATACTAGAGCACAGTTCTGCTTCACATATTGCGTTTACATTTTCCCACAAATCTAGACCCCCTCCCTCCTTAGTTTGCAATTGTTCACATGTAACCATTTTAAACATATTAAGTTCGCAAAATTGTCGCTAAAAACTGACCTAATATACGTATATGAACACACATTCAATCTGTGTTCACATATACCATGTACACAAATCGTACACCCCCTGTTCATTAATATTTATGTATAGTATTTCCATGTATTGTAATTAAAATTGAATTGTGCCCTAATATATAATAACATATAGTATAGAACACTCGTCAGATCGGATCATGGTCCTGTCTGGTTAATTTATAGTCGATAATTTATAAATATTAACTGGAAATGATTACTACAATAGTTTCACTCAATTTTAGTCACAATAATTAGTACGCATATTCAGCGCTTTATATAAACTCAAAAGTAAATAAATGCTTTAGTTATTAAATATATTTATATACCTATAACCTTTGTGAAAATTTATTTTAAATTATTTAATAGCTATTTATTTATGATTTTAACAAATACTTAATTTGTTTGGTTCGTGACTCGTTTGATAATATAATGGTCATTCCACTTGCACTAGGGTGATTCTGGTTCACCCATTATACAGTATGTGAACGGTGTGGCTGTACTCATTGGCATCCATGTTCGGGTAGACGGTGTGATGGGAACGGCATGTGTGGACCTAGATCCAAATGCTAAAGGAGACGGCCCTCGGGTTTCATATCACATGCAATGGATAGTCAATACTATCTATGATAACAATCACTAAAGTTATTACATGTTTACTTATAAATGTCGAGAATTTTCTGAATAAACTGATATTAAACAATTTATAAGTTACATTTATACTTTTATTAATTTAAACTATAATTTAACAATTTAAGCATTTAGAATAAGCATTATATAGATTGTTATAATATAATTATATTAATTATAAAATTATATAAATATATTATATTATATCATATAAAAGTTAATTAGAATTTTATCAATATTATAATGATATTTTAAAATAAAAGTTTAATAATGTTCATAATAAATAGTCTTGTTATCATTGACATTAAAACGGCGTTTCCAATAAAACTTCCGTAATTTCCACAACAATAGTATAATTACAAAACCAAAGACAATGATTACACAAATTATACTCATTTCTAATAAACTAAATGATGTCTTCGGATCTATTGGTGGCGAATATTGGGAACCGATGGCCGGTGTTATGGTAGGAGTGGAAACAGTTATTGGCGTTTGGGTTACAGGGGTTGTAGTGGTTGATGAAGTAGCAGAGATTGTGGTGATATCATACTCACCCTCATTTGGTGGTTTGGGTAGGTTTCGTACCTGAGTGTAGGTTTCGATGCCAAAAGTCCCCCGATATATACCATTTTGGTTTACAGTAACTGAATTGTTGTTAACAATCATATCGTGTTGTTTCTTGTATTTATTGATTAACACATAAAGTGTTAAACCATTTAACGGTGTGTTTGGTTTATACCTGGGATCAGATGCGGTGAAAGTCCTGACGGCCTGGAAGTGTAATTCCATGTCTTTAGCAGTTTTTATAAATCCAGTTATGGAGACCCGAGTGAATGGCTTCACATGAATCTCTGCCCTTAATGTGAAGCTCTCGCGACGGGAATGAGTACTGGAGTTGCCGTTCAGGAAAAGAGAACGCATGTCATGCATAGTGTCGGACACCCTTTCCTCTCCGATTTGACTCTTAATTAACCCAAACAATGAAAACTTAAAAATGGGACCATTGCTGGTCTTTACGTGATATTTGCTAAATAAATCATAATTGTTTTGAAATGAGATTTCCGTTTTAACTATTGTTTCCAATGTCTTTTCAATCATTTCTTTTATTTCAATGTTTCCATCGTTTTCCACAATTCTTGTTAAAATAACATCAGTTTCTATTGATTTCTTTAACGCCTCCTATTTTTATGATTTCAAATAAATTATAAATTATTTATTTATTAATTGCCAGACAATAGATAAAGAGATAAATATACATACCTTATAAGATGTAATAAATGTAATTTGATCAACGGTATTCTTAATGATATACGTGTCCATTTGGACCATGGTTATTTTAAGTTTTAATTGAAATCCTGTTCATAGTTAATAAATTATGAGTATAAAAAGATATAGAACAATTATATAAAATTTACTATAAAAAATACTATAAATTATTACATTTTATTTATTTACATTTTATTTATAATTTTAGTTTATAATTATACGTTCATTAATAAATAATTATACTTACTTTGCATGAAGTTTACATCAGTGTTCATGATAAATATATCATTTGGATCGTTGTTATCATTCACTTTGTGTCCATCAACGAAAATAACCTCATGTTTGGATTCCATATTTAGAATAATGTTAGCCATGTTTAAATTGGCACCAGCCCGTTTAAACTGGACCATGTTCATGCGGGTTTTATCAAATGGTGATTTATTTGTTGTCTCCAAAATCTCAATTACATAAAATATGTGTTCATAAATACCGGTTCCCGTCTTATTGCTGTACTTAATCTCAAAATCGTTTATATCTAACGTTAAATGCGGACTAAAATTAGCCGCAATATAAGTAATGAATGCCAACAAACTGTAATACATTTTGCTGCAAATAAAGCTAAATATAATTATTAATTAATATTATTGGCTAAACTAACAATACTAATCTGACTGGAATAATACACAGAATTAATACAATACTGATTTAAAACAATGAATATGATTGCCCTATAAATAGTATTTTTGAAAATGTTAAATATTTCATAACCAATCATTTTGTGGGAAAATATAGTTGGAATCGAACCAAAATTATGAAATACAATTAAAATATCTCATTAGACTTTAACGATAATTACAAAATAAATTCATAGCAGCTGTTTAATTGATTTAAAACATAAAGTTTGAACTATCACACAGTTATTGAAATACTAAACTTTAAGTTTAGAAAAATTCCAACTTTAAATTAAAACACTTAACAATTATGTCTGAAAACTTTAATTGAATTATAAATTTGTTTATACATACATTTCCAATCTCTTTAATATTTTAAATTTTGTTTTCATAAATTCATTTCATATTATACTGTACTTTATATTGTTTTCATTGTTTGCATAGTGTATTGGTTTACTATGAATTTGTTATAAAAATTAATATAAAGGGATAATGGGATTATAAACAAGGATCACACAGCGATGCTATACGTTAACCACAATTCGGGAAATGCATCAAAGATTTTTAATTTTTACAATACTATTGTTAGAATACTTTCACTATTATTATTTTGAGAATTTTAAATGTTTTTGACAACAATTATTTCTATTTATTAAGACAGATTCATTTATAATCCCATTATCTCATTGATATACCATTACACATGTTATCCATATGCCATAAACTTAGCATTACACATAAACTTATTATTGCCCATAGACTTAGCATTACCCATGTTATTCCTATGCCGTAGACTTATCATTGTCATAGACTTAGCATTACCCATAGACTTATCATTGGTATAGACTTAGCATTACCCATAAACTTAGCATTGCCATAGACTTAGCATTGCCACAGACTTAGCATTACCCATGTTATCCCTATGCCATAGAATTAAGCTGTAATCCCATAGAAACTTATGTTAAAGCGTCCCATGTTAAATTTATGAGAGCTTCTCCATGTTAAAGTATAGCCATAGACTTAAGCTGTAATCCCATGTTAAATCCCAAAGGGAGGGGGGCCGAACGATCCTATAAACCACATTATTCATACTGAATTGTGGTTAAAAACAATTGTCATATTAACCCATGTTTATCATAATAAATTCGACTTTATTAATATCTGGTTAAAATTACAATTAAATTTCATTAACTAAACAATTTATTTAAAAATTTCAAGTATAACATTTTTAATTATAAAATAAAACTTTTTATGAAAAATAGCTTAACAATCTTATAAATCACATGATTTATAGTTGAATTGTGATTTAATATAATAATAGTATATTAAATTATTTTTATTTATGAATTATAAATTATAATTTATAAGAAAATGTTTTAAATAATTTAGTTGTTTGATAAACGAATATTGTTAAGCATAGAGAGACGTTTACTCAATAGTTTAATTATTTGATATGATTGCTAATTAACACTCTCTCATGAATTAGTGTTTAATTTGAGCTGTTTTTGAGAAATCATATAATTTTATTTAAAATTTGAGATTTGTTTTAAATATGATATAAAATATTTAAAATGTTTAATATATATGATTTAGTATATATACAGCACATGATTTAATATTTAATACAATATTATTCTTATAGACATTAAATATAACTTATAAAATATATTAAGATTTATAATTTTATCAAACAAATGGATTTAATAAATTATATGATAATTATAGGACTTATTATACGTAAGAAAAGTTTTTAATAAATGTATTGTTGTTTTAAATTGAAATGAATATTAATTTTAGCGTTAAGTCTATGGATTAATACTTATAACGGAAGTCATGTGAGAATTCATTTCTACTCTAATATAACGACTGCCGGCTGTGGAGTCGGGAGGAAAAGGAATCTAATGGACAACACGTGCTTTACATACCATCCAAACAGTAATACAATGTTTGCGGGCATTCAAAACGGACGGGTAGTACAAAGCGGAGAAACGCCGTGGACTGTATTGATAAGAGGGCGCACTAATGGCAGGTTAGTTTTGGTTTATATATAATTTATTGAAATCTCTCTCTCTCTCTCTCTCTCTCTCTCCTCTCTCTCTCTCTCTCTCTCTCTCTTTCTTTCTTTCTTTTTTTCTTTCTTTTTTTCTTTCTTTCTTTCTTTGTCTCTTCCCTCATTCTTAGGTGGGTATCAGGTAGTGGTGTAATACTGAACGAGCGATGGGTCTTAACTTGTGGTCACTGTGTATTGTAAGTATTATATTTAAGTCTATGACATTTGTTCGAAAGACATTTGCTCAAAAAATTAACTTGTTAAACCTAACCTAACTTAACCAAACTAACCTAAACTAACTCATATATAAGGCAGAGACTTAATGAGTCATTTAATATTCAGACTCATAAAAGTAGTGAATCAGTCAAAAGGTAAGAAAAATTCACTATTCAGTTAATGTTATACATCTATAAAATAGTTTTGCTAATAATTATTATATTTTTAGAAATTGTACATTATTGACAAAACTGTACTAAAAATGTACTAAAGTCTCTGCCATACTCATATATTCTTATTTAATAATATTATTTATAATATTTACTAATTTAATGTATTTAATCAAATTAAATTTAAAAATTTCAAGCAAATGTCTTTCGAGCAAATATCTTTCAAAAAAATGCCCTTTGAACAAATGTTTTCAAGCAAATGTGTGTTTCCCATTATAATTGTATAATACTGTATATAAGATTATTATAATAATGGTAACATGATTAATAAAACTGCTATCATCATCAGTTGTGGCGCAAACTGTACGGTGACTGACATTCGCGTATATCCGGGACTAATAAACCAAAGCATTTCAAGCCATACATATTATACGGTCAATCAGTATTTCATTAATCCTGATTACGTACAGAAAGGTTGGTTCGTCTATGACTTGGCATTAATCCGACTCAACACTGATATACCACTGGACGGGTCGTCGGGTTTGACGGGAATTAACAGCATTTGTTTGCCCGAAGAGAATGTGACGAATTTGAATGAAGAGTACGCGCTATTGAATGGCTTCGGAGACGACAACGAAAACGGGACGGGAAGTGGGATTCAACGCATGGGTTGGACTAAAATCATGAAAGGCTATCCCGACAATTCTCAGGGTCAAAATTACTACCTTAAATATAAACGCATACCATTCCCGTCGGGAACAGCCGGTTGTGATGTATGTCATTTTTACATGTCATTATACTACTATTATTAATGTTTATCAACATTTTTAAAGCTTTTACCAAGAAATGAGTTACAATTTATATAAATACTATGTATTATAAACATGGTGTAATTCTGTTTTTAACAATTTATAATTTGGTTTTGTTTGTGACTTTTTGTTGATATAATGGTTACACTTGCACCAGGGTGATTCTGGGTCACCCATTATACAGTATGTGAGCGGTGTGGCTGTACTCATTGGCATCAATGCCGTAATAGACAAACGCATGGGAACGGCGTGTATGGACGTACGTCCGGGCGCTAGAGGAGGTGGTCCTCGGGTTTCACATCACATGCAATGGATTCTCAATACTATCTATGATAATAATCCCTAAAATTGCCACTATTGCGCCAACGTTATTTTTTTAGTTCATTTAACAAAAAGTTTATTGAAAACTTGTTATTGTAGTTATAATAGTTTTAAAAACGATGTATTTGAATTAATATATACTATACTATATGTTTACAATTATTAATGTCGTGGATAGTATTGGGCCAGTTATATGCGGTTGTTTGCGAACACTCGCGGCCGTACTGTTAACAACATTAACATGGGGTTCAATGCGTGAAACACTGCTTTTCACTAACTTTTTGCAAAACAATGTAACTCTATGTAAGGACTCCCTGAGGTTTTTATAGTATAACTCCATTATTACTCAAATGATTGAAGTGATTTTTGTATCAAAATACACCTACAGTACATATATACTGTAGGTGTATTTTGTACATATATACTGTAAACAATGATGACTATTTATTATGTAAAATTTTGGGTTTTATAATTTTAATTGTAAACATTAAACTTTATAATAATGTTGTTAACAGTACGGCCGCGAGTGTCCGCAAACAACCGCATATAACTGGCCCAATACTATCCACGACATTAATAATTGTAAACATATAGTATAGTATATATTAATTCAAATACATCGTTTTTAAAACTATTATAACTACAATAACAAGTTTTCAATAAACTTTTTGTTAAATGAACTAAAAAAATAACGTTGGCGCAATATATACTTATTTTAACTTATCTTTAAAACTAAACTATTTGGAAAATTAATTTGCACTACAAGTTATTTGCACCACAAGTTACAATGACAATATATTTGTTAACACAGTAATAAACACTTTAGAAATTGTTAAATATTATATAATTATTTATTATTTCAATTCTTAAGTTAATATATTATACAATTTAATGTTTAAAAATTTGAGATTAAAATTTAATAATTTTCATAATAAATAGTGTTGTCATCATTGCTATTAAAACGACGTTTAGAATAATATGTGCGTAATTTCCACAACAATATTATAATTACAAAACCAAAGACAATGATTACACAAATTATAACCATTTCCAATGTACTAAAGGATGTTTTCAGCTCTATTGGTGGCCCATTTCGAGAACCGGTGCCCGGCGTTGGAGTTGGAGTCGAGATTGTGGTCAAGTTTTGAGGGACGGGAGTTGTCGTGATTGAAGGAGTGGTGGGGATTGTGATCATATCTTTTGTTATAGGCTGATTGTCGGCTAAGTCTATTACCTTAGTGTAAGTCTTGATCCCGAACGACCCCTTATATATACCGTTTTGTTTTACAACAATTGAATTGTTGTTAACAATCATATCGTGTTGTTTCTCATATTTACTGATTAACACGAAAAGTGTTAAACCATTTAACGGAGTGTTTGGGTTACGTCTGGGAACGGTTGCGGTGAAAGTCCTGACGGCCTGGAAATGTAGTGTCATATCTTTAACCGTTTTGATGTACCCCTCAATCGATACACTCGAATACGGCTTTACATGGATTTCCTGTTTGAATGTAAAGCTCTCGCGACGGGAATGAGTACTGGAGTTGCCGTTCAGGAAAAGGGAACGGAATTCAGTGATAATGTCCGACACCTTCTCCTCTCCTATTTGTGTCTTAAATAATCCAAACCACGAAACCTTAAAAAGTGGACCAATACTTGCCTTGACGTGACATTTGTTAAACATTTCAGAATTGTTTTGAAATGATATTTCAGTTTTCACTGTTGTTTCCGTTGTTTTTTCAAAATGTTCCTTTAATTCAATATTTCCATTGTTTTCCACGATTTTTGAAAAAATTAAATCAGTTTTCATTGATTTCTGTAACGCCTCCTATTTTGTGTATTTAAATCAATCAGTCGTTTATTAATTATTACTTAATTTTTAAATTAAATAAATTAGATAATTAATACTTTATAAGGTGTAATTAAATTAATCTGGTCAATGGTGTTCTTAATGAAATACTCTTCCATTGGTACCATGGTGATTTTAAGTTTTAATTGAAATCCTTAATATATGATGTAACAAATATTAAATCACAAAAATATGGATAAACTATGTAAAATATATTGAATGAGCATGGACACTTACCTTCAATGAAGTTTACATCAATGTTCATCACAAATATGTCATTAGGGTCGTTCTTATCGTTCAAGTGGTGACCATCTACAAATATTACCGGTATTTTTTGTCCACTGTTTAAAATAATATTTGCCATGTTCAAATTGGTACCAGCGCGTTCAAATTGGATTATTTTCGTTTGGGATTGACTGAATGGCATTACATTTGTAGCCTCGAGAATCTCGATTACGTACAAGACTTGTTCGTAAACACCGGTTCCGCTGTTATTCTGGTATTTGATTTCATAATCATTTATATTAAACATTAAATGCGGACTAAAATTAGCCGCAATATAAGTAATGATTGCTAACAAACTATAATTCATTTTACTGTAGAAAAACTTTAATTATAAGTTAATAATATTTAAATTAGGTTAAGCTCACAAATCAGATAAATGCTTCAATTAATATTTATTTTCTAATACACAGAATTAATTTAGCACTGATTTAAAACAATGAAAACGATTGCCTTATATATAGTATTTTTAACAATTGTTAAATATTTTTCAAACCAATCATTTATGGGAAAATATTTTACATTTTGTTTTTATAAATTCATGTCATATTAAATCTCGTTTTCATTTCTTTGAACAATGAATGAATTTATGAGAAAAATACATTTTAAAAATTCATTAAATAAATAAATGTCATATTAATTTATAAAACAATTATGGTTTACTAATAATTAATTAAAATAATAATCAAATTTCGTTAACTAAACAACTTACTTAAAAATTTACATTATCATAACATTTACAATTAAAATATTTAATAAATCAAATTAATTATTTTAAATTTTATTATTAATGTCAAATGAATTCGATGAATATAATTTTAAAATAAACAATTAATGAATTTTTTCATACATTCTCAATTTTTAAATCGTTAAAAAATTAATCATCATTCAACAGATTGAAGAAGCTTATATTATCAATACTTAGAAAATGTAAAATAGAATTTGCACCTTTTAAAATTATTTACTGGCCCAACATGATTAGGTGCTTAAATATAATAACTTATTATCAATCCTTAATAAGCGTTGCCAAAAATATTTTGTATTTTCTAAATTTATAGAGAATTTCAACAATATTTTTTAAATTTTATATTTTTATCTATATTTTCAATTTTTTTAATGCATTAGATTAGCATTGTTTTCAATGATAGCACATTTACATAATATATTATAATATTATATTTAAAAATTAATTATAACCAGAACATAATGGAAATGTAACAAAATAATATTTATCAGTTAAATCAATTAAAATCATGAAGTTCTAACTTCTATTGTCAGGTGTCAGATATTTTTAAAACAAAACAAAATAAAATTATAGTTTACTAACTTTATTTTTTGAAATATATTGGAGAACTTGGAGACTATTAATTATTTGAATAGGAATTTTCATCATTATTGTGAAAAATTGTTTTTAGATTTTTTAATGTGCATAAAGTAAACCCCTTCCTGGATCATGCACAAATTGTCCATTTCCAAAACGAGTTATTCGAATACTCAATGAGTTGTTAAATAACGTTTTTTTAAACAATTGTTAAAATTTTTGTAATGAAATGTTATTTTTTTATTAACTGAAGATATTACAACTATGTGAATATATTTCTATTTAATTTGATTTTATAAAAATTTAAGTTTTTTAAATTTAACAAATATTATTTATTGAGCGCCACAAACTAAAATAATTCAAATTGATTAAAAAAAGATTTAATTATTTGTTTATACCGTAAAATCGTGGCTATTACCCGCAGTCGCGTATAACCCGCACAAACAAAAAGTGTGAATATTTTAAAATAAAAAGCGATTTACAGATAACCCGCACTTTACGTATAACCCGCAAAAATTTTATACTGTAGTTTAAAACCTGTTTGTGTTGACAAACAAAACAACGTGTTTTTGAAATATATGGTTAACACACTATTAAACTCCATTTTTGTATTTAACAATTTGTAGTTTTTTTG
>CAJPIZ010000757.1:0-21086 GCA_905368565.1 Medioppia subpectinata | reverse complement strand
CATTCAAATGACTGTTTGACTGATTGTGGACTCCATTGGAAACCATAGAAATGGACCGATTTATCAGCGAAGACATCATCCAATTGTCTCTCATTTACCATTCAATTCAGTCCACAATTCAGACACCAATTCAATGCAATTCACGAATCGTTTGTTTAAATTACAAACAAAACTATTAATTGTTTACAAAATCAATGCTTGGCTTTTGGGAACCACTCGTCCATCACTTATGTCTTCACTTTTGGCCGTAATTTATGGCAAATACTAATCAAAACATTCAAAACATGAGTTATTTCTGCAATTGATTTGAATTTGGTTTTGGTTTTTGCATTCAATTTGAAGAGTAAATCACTGATCAATTGATCCAATGGTGAGATTTGGTCGAAAGCCTTCGTGGAGTTTCCCCGACTTTAAGGCCAGACTTCCCGACCATTACTACGAATACCAAAAGCGACTCAACTATCCGTCCTCTCGAGTCCACGACAGACCCAAAGACATTGATTATTATGATTTGGTTTACAATAAACAGAGACATAAAGTGTAAGACTAGTCAACAATCGGTGGTAAGAGTTAGTGATAATAAGTTTGAATATGTGTTGATGTGTTGCAGGGAAAGAGTGGCCGACACTCCCATTCCGGTGATATACCCGCCCGAAGCAGATGTGGGTATTTGGGGCGGAGAGGGTATTGTCAAGGGTTATGTCAAACCCCGCAAGTACTTCGAGGCCGGAAAAATGTCTGTACTTTTGTCCCATATTTAATGGTTAAAAGCAGTCACTCATGAGTTAATGCCTTATTGTTTAGTCGCCCGAAATATTGGTTCCCAAACTTGAAGAGAGCCGTCTTCTACAGCGAAATACTCGATAAGTACTTCCGGACGATATGTACGCGAAGAACACTGGAATTGGTTGATAAACACTACGGCTTCGATAGCTATATATTGAGTCCGTTTTAAATACAATTTGTGGTAAATTTGTACTCATTTTATGGTTTTAAACTAACTAATCCTTGACTTCACGTTCTGAACTTCAGACCAGACCGCAACTTAAACGCTTCTTATTACGAAAACTGCAATTAAGCATTCCTAAAATTTCTAGGTTTTGTAACGCTTCTTTACCACGACAAATATAGGGATTGTTTGATTCCGGTATTGATTGTTGTGTTTTAGTCTTCTTCTGGTGAAGAATAATGCTTTTGACGTTAATTCGTAAGGATTTTAAAGATCCAAAACATTGCGAAGAAATGGTCGACAAATATAGGGATTGTTTGATTCCGGTATTGATTGTTGTGTTTTAGTCTTCTTCTGGAGTTTAAAGCATTTGTGTTGACACAGGAAGAAGAGGCCGAATGGGTTGGCCTTTCAGTCAGAGACGCAATGGTAAAGCAGAAGTTAATTGACGCCAAAGCCAATAAAGCTATTCCTCTGAAGGCAACTCTAACTCAAGAGCTTATAGAAGAACTACAAAGTAATTCAATTCTCATCTTTAATTTTATTATCCATTTAAACGGTTATTATTTCTCAATAGAAATGAAAGACAGCGGAGAACTCGATATCATTATGAAAGACGAGGACAAGTGAGTTATAGACTGTTATGTTTTAATCATCACTTATTTAATGTCATTTTTAATTTCAGGACTAATTGGTTCAATAAATTCAAATCCAAAATACCTTTCCTTAAGGCTAACCAATAGTCTTCTCACAAACCATCCATTTATAGTTATAATTGAATAAAATATACAAATAATAGTCATTTGAATACACGATTGAATTTTATATTAACAGTTAATGATTTATTATGTAATACATTTAGTTATCAATAAAATACATTTCATTTAATATATGAAAAACAAATTTATTAATTTAATATTAAAATGCAATTCCAATACGAGACCAAATGGTTGCCAATAATCTAATAATGTAATAAATAGTAAAATGAGATCAAATCTAATGTAATGTGTATTGTATTGTAATGACTATCGAGGATGGCATTCAATAATTGGTCATTTATTGACACCGAAGGCATAAATCATTATTTAATTTTCCTCTTTAAAGCNTAAATCATTATTTAATTTTCCTCTTTAAAGCATTCACTCATTACTATAATATCGTTAACAAGTGTCAAGAATAAGAGGGTTTTTCACATTCAACACAAATACAATCAATCAATACCTTTGTATGGATCCAATGGTCACCACAAGTCGATCCCGCACTCAACACGTGGTCAACCAATTCAGCCTTTAGTGCATTCATTAAACGCATGTTTCGCTCATTTAATCGCTTTTACACTAAAGATAAATAAAATACAAGCAAAATATCCGTTTAGTATTCATTTAATAAATTATTAACCATTTATCAAAAGACAAAGAAAATGTAATTTAAATACCATTGCATTCAATGCGTCGGATCACACGCTGGATCCGATTCACTCAATTCAGTGATCCATCTCAAGACATACTGAAAGAGCGTCTATTATCATCAAATGTGAACGCATTGACCACATTGTGGTAATCGTAGTGTCCTTCACATCACTCGATGCGAGTGAAGACCAGTTGGTCTGAAGTGAGTGTTTGGGCGGAAAGGGAGACAAGTGTTGACTGAAAACGTGTTCACAAATTGTTCGCAAAAGTGAATGCATTCCTCTTTTATAGGGTATTGCAAAGTGAATGCAGTATTGAATACCATTTCAACAAACATAACGTCCAAAACACAAAACTTTATTTAACTTTTTTTAGAATAAGTTCAATTAATAATTGATTACCATTTACAGGTGCTTTCCTATGGGCGCCCTAAGTAATTGTCCGCCCATTTCTAAGCCCTTGGATTTTAATAAAATTAAGTTTATCTTAAAGATATAAGATGGCAAATGGATGTACATTGACTACATTGATGTTAGATTCAAAATTACCACCACATTTGGTTCGTGTGGAACTCTTTCTGGAGAGTATGAGCAGACTATTCAAATACGGGCCATAAGTTTGAGTGCATCGAAACTAATTTGATAATTGGATTTCATAAAATAGTAGAGTTGGCTAAAATTAAATATTATGTTAAATTAATACATGACATACATTGGTTAATATGTTAAATTAGTAGTCATTCATATCACAACAATATCGCGAAAAAAGTCAGGTCATAAAATTCAATAATGTTTTAAAAGTAAAAATTTTTAATTAAATTTCTCATGATGGTTAAACGATTTTCAATTAAAATTTAATGTATGACAAATTTAACTTCAAGTATTCCTCTTAAGTTTCAAATACTTACAAGTTAGAGAGAAGAAAAATATTTGTTATCATGGTCATATTGATTATTGTTTAAAAGATATACAATGATCAGAAATGAATGACACAAAGTTTATATTATATATGATTACCTGTATAGTAGGTATTATGATTATGTAAGTGTGAGTTTATTATGAATTGTGGTGCTATTCTCTGACCAAAATTCGATTCTTTCTTCAATTGAAACTAATCTTTGGGTCCAACAGTACTGGAGACTGAAATTTTTAAATTATTTTCAAATCTATAATATCAACAGATTATGTATACACTGCAAGTAATTACTAATTACTACATCGATTAAAAATGTTTGTTTATTTTTGTTAACATTAAATCATGTTTTATTGGAAATACATTAAATTATAAGATATAAACCTAATTATTGCCAAAGTTATAGCTTTTATTGGTTCAAAATTATATAACACTTTGTTGTGATGTAAACACCGTTTGAATTCAGTGTCCATTCGCTCATCAAATACACACTCATTGCTCTCTCATTGCACTCCCCATACACTCACTCAATACAGTCACTACTGTCTGCACTAACTCTGCTTTACCATACCATCTGTCAATTGTGAACAACTTTTGTTTTAATTGTATTATTCATTATTACCGTTAGTGTAATGAGAGTTATGTTGTGTTAAATGAGACATATTTATCATAAATGTATAATTTTATTAACTCTTTTTGTAAGCAATTAATAATGCATTGAATGCTATTAAATGTTAAACTAACGTAAATGTTAAAGTAACTTATGATGTTAATCCTATGTTAAACTATTACACTTGTACAGTATTTTGATTACTTTTATTAACCTTGTTAAACTTTTAATTTAGATTCTTGGTTCTTGATATACAATACTATTACTTTGTTATTGTTATTACATAATTAAGAAAAACATAATTATAAATATATACTGTATTTAATAATATTTTGAATAACATCTAAAACAAAGTAAAGGATTTAAATAAGGATTCAAAAGTGTATCCAAACTTTAGAAGAGAGAAGATATAAAGAATATTAGAAAAATTAGATTACTTTATATTAGAAAAATTGATCATGATTAGTTTAGATTTTGCATTCCTCGTAATATCTATCATATTTCGATAAGTTGTGTACAATAGTTGCTAAACTAAAACTACACATTGAAAATATAAGACAAAAACATAGTGCTCAAAATAATTATTATAATAATTTTTATTCCCTTTACTCTCTGTGTTGTCTTAGGTATGAAAAATACCACTTATTCACTTACATCCTTAGCGAGCTTTCAATGTCTTCATAACTCATCTCAAGTTTCTGTATTCAATAATTTTCAAGTTTCGCTAATTGTTTCTTAATTTTTAGTACTTTTACAAAACTTAATAATGAATGTAAAATTAATATAAAGATTGAGGATTATGTTTGAATCACTCAATACATATCAATTTATTGAATAGAATAGAGTAGTGGTTAATTTATTTGATTAATTTTGTTCCCAAAATGTAATTTAATGTATTAAGAGTTATAAAAGCGCTAATAATTTAAATGTTATAAACAATAGAGTTTTTATCGGAGGAGAGAGCAATCTTTCCTCGAGCCAAAAGTTCTAATGCTTTGGGATATGTTTGGTGTTCAATACGTTTGCCTTTTTCCATAAGTGTGTCGACCGTATCGTTCACCTCAATAGGGATGGGAGACTGTGCTATGATAGGGCCCGCATCCATCTCTGGGGTCACGAAGTGAACGGTACAACCCGTCAGCTTTACTTTGGCGTCCAGTGCCTGTTGATAGGCTGCCATACCTTTGAATAGCGGAAGTATAGACGGGTGAATGTTAATCATTCTTCCGGACCACGAGTTGACAAATGTTTCGGTCATTATTCTCATATAACCGGCCAAACAAACGATATCTATCGAGTGCTCCAAAAGTACTTTTTGGATTCTCTCATCAAATTCTTCTCGGGATTCAATTTTCTTCTTAATAAATATCTTGGTTGTAATGCCTTCCCTCTGAGCTCTGGCCACTCCTTCGACGTCCTTCTTGTCGGATACAACGAGTGCCAAATCAATTGCAGTATTGCTTGCGTTCTGTTTGACGTAATCAGCAATTGCTTGAAAGTTAGTGCCGGAGCCGGACAAGTCTTGGCGATGAGAAAAGAAGAAATAATCTCCATTAACACAAAATCCTCACTGGCCTTTCAACAAATGATAATGAGGAAGTAGGAACGCAACATAGTGTAAAGGGTGTTATATACGAAAGAGAGGTCTTGAATGAATCATATCGAGTACTGATGGAGCGTCTGATTGACTGACTATACAAATCATTCCCAAACCACAGTTAAATGTTTTAAGCATTTCTCTATCGGCAATATTTCCCTCAGATTTAATCCACTTATAAATATCTTGTACCTCCCATTTGGACGCATCCAATACAACAGCCAAATGTTTGGGTAAAGTTCTGTAAATTCATTCAGTTATTATTTGTATTCAAAACTCCAATAAAAAAATCTCTGAATGTGTAAAATCTCTTAATTAAACGATAAATAAAATTTATATTAATCAAGCATTTAATGCTATGAAAAGTACGAGATTTACTAGAACTTGGGAACCGTCACAACACATTCAGTTCATCTAATGTTATAATATATTATACAATACCGGGGGATGTTTTCGATGAGACCGCCTCCTGTAATGTGTGACAAGGCTTTGATTTTTCCCGATTGGATTGCTTTCAATAATGGTTTGACGTACAGCTTTGTCGGCGCGAGTAATACATCACCAAAAGTCTTTGTTTTGTCAAATGGCGTTAAATCTGTATATTTTACATTTTTTATTGAAATCAATTTCCTAACGAGACTGAAACCATTGCTATGAACACCACTGGAACCCTGCGGTTAGTGATGTAGTGACCGAACTTATAGTAACTCTGCCCCGTTTTCCGAGGCAGAGAGTTGTCGAGGGTGTCGTTTTGGCCGGTTTAGTTTCAGTAGCAGGCGTATGTAAGGGCCGTAAACCGCTGTCTCTCCCCCTAAACATAAATTTGTTAAATAATAGTTTCAACATTTTTAAATGAGATTTAGAAATAAGATCTGAGTATTAATTTAATAAAAACAAAAGTTGTCAAGTGATAGAAATATTATACCAATGAGAGCGCAATTGGATTCTTTACACCCTTTGGCAATGCCTTCAACAACTTTGGCCCCAATATTAACATCAAGTTTACTACACGCGTAATAGTCGAGGAAATATAAGGGCTCTGCGCCCTGGACTAGGATGTCATTGACACACATGGCCACCAAATCAATGCCCACTGTATCCACTTTTCCATATTCAAGAGCCACTCTTAACTTCGTGCCCACGCCATCGGTTCCCGACACAAGAATCGGATCGTTATATTTAGCAGCTTTTAAGTCAAACAAAGCCCCGAAACCGCCGATTTGGTCCATTACTCCACTTCTATTCGTATCGTTCGTAAACTTTTTAATTTTGTTAACTAACTCTTCGCCCGCAATAATATCTACACCGCTTGACTTGTAATCTAATGATTTCGGGAGTCTATAAAACATATTAATTCTTATTAAATATATTCTTTAACTGATAATTTAAATATCAATAATTTTTAATTAATTTTTAAACATTAAAACAAGTTTAAAAGAATACCTGATCAATGCTTTGTTTGCGATATCTTTTCTATAAAAGCTGTGCTCTATTTTGATTAGATTTGCGCCTTTAAGAGCATTCTTAACAGCGGTTCCCAAATCATCCTCAACTGCGACCACTGTTAAGATTCTTCCTCCAGAATTATAAAACTTGTTATCTTTGTATTGAGTGCCGCCATGAAAGACAAGAAGTCCTGCTTTAATAGCCTCATCAATGCCTTCAATGAGTTGTCCTTTGATGGGAGTGTTGGGATACCCCTCACTCGCCACCACTACACCACACGAACTCTTGTTTTTCCATTTTAGTTCAATTGTGTTCAACTTTTGTTGAGTACAGGCATTGAATATATCATACAAATCAGAATCCAATAGTGGAATAACTGACTGCGTTTCCGGATCTCCAAAACGACAGTTGAATTCAATCACTTTTGGTCCGTCTCTTGTGATCATAAGTCCGGCGAATAAAAGACCAACGAATGGTTTGCCGTCTTTCCGTAAGCCGTCAATTGTTTTTCTCAAAATATCTCTTTCAATGATTTCGACTGATTTTGAGTCGAGGAAAGGATAGGGACAATAAGCACCCATTCCTCCAGTGTTGGGTCCCCTGTCGTTCTCATACGCTCTCTTGTGGTCTTGCGATGGAAGTAATGTCTTGAAATGGGTTCCATCGGTAAGTGCAAGAACTGAGACCTCATCGCCTTCGAGCAACTCTTCCACAACAACCACATCCCCAGCGCTTCCAAAACTTTTATTCACAAGAATGGAATCGACGGCATTACACGCCTCCTCTACATTGGCGGCCACTATAACACCCTTACCCGCCGCTAATCCACTGGCCTTTACGACCAAAGCTTTAAAGTTCGCGTTTTTGATAAAGTTTTTTGCTTCGTTCGCATCTTTAAAATTCTGGTACCGAGCGGTCGGTATGTCGTGAGCTTTCATAAAGTCTTTGGCAAATGATTTGTTGCTTTCAATCTGCGCGGCGGCTCTGTTTGGACCAAAACAACGGATTCCCTTTTCGCTCAATTTGTCGACAACACCCCTTTCAAGTGGATCTTCGGGTCCGACCACAACCAGTTGCGGTTTATTCTGTAGACACCACTCCACCACTTTGTCCACATTTTTAATATCTAAATCTAATGCCAAAATTGGTTAATAAAGTTCTTGTATTTAAATATCTAGATTACGAACCGACGGTCTGGACCTTTGATCCCAATGTATGAATGCCTCCATTTCCTGGCGCCACATAAATCTTGTTAACTTTGTGGGACTGCACCAGTTTCCAGGCCAGGGTATGCTCTCGAGACCCGCTTCCCAATAGTAAAACTGTTTCACTCATTTTGAACTTATAGTTGTTTTCAAAATGAAACCAAATTTAAATGACAATAATTTCTTTTATAAACCGATTTATAATATAAAATTGTTGATCAGTTGATTGTCTACTTATTTGAACAATTTTTATAAAAATTTCATCGAAAACATGAGAATATATATCTATCTGAAGATAACACGAGTTTTTCAGCCTTGAAAACAATCCTTGAGAACTTGTCTTTTATCAGTTAAATCTTCAATTCACAGCTAATATACCTATTTTTCATCAAATTAACGGTTCGTTCAAATGTTTTCAAGACGTTTGACTGTCAATTGGGACGATATATTGAGACGATATGGCAATTATTGATAACTAATAAATAATTCTCATATCTCTAAGTGTTTTTAGATAATTGTTTCGAAGCGAAAGAATATAAATATTAAACTGAATATCTTTTGAGTGTTATATAATTTTGAACCAATAAAAGCTATAACTTTGGCAATAATTAGGTTTATATCTTATAATTTAATGTATTTCCAATAAAACATGATTTAATGTTAACAAAAATAAACAAACATTTTTAATCAATGTAGTAATTAGTAATTACTTGCAGTGCATACATAATCTGTTGATATTATAGATTTGAAAATAATTTAAAAATTTCAGTCTTCAGTACTGTTGGACCCAAAGATTAGTTTCAATTGGAGAAAGAATCGAATTTTGGTCAGAGAATAGCACCACAATTCATAATAAACTCACAGTTACATAAGCATAATGCCTACTATACAGGTAATACTGTAATATAAAGTTTGTGTCATTTATTTCTGATCATTGTATATCTTTTAAACAATAATCAATATGACCATGATAACAAATATTTTTCTTCTCTCTAACTCGTAAGTATTTGAAACTTAAGAGGAATAATTGAAGTTACATTTGTCACACTTTAAATTTTAATTGAAAATCGTTTGGATCATCATGAGAAATTTCATTAAAAATTTTTACTTTTAAAACATTATTGAATTTTATGACTTGACTTTTTTTTGGCGATATTGTTGTGATAAATGACTACTAATTTAGTATATTAACCAATGTATGTCATGTATTAATTTAACATAAAATTTAATTTTAGCTAACTCTACTATTTTGTGAAATCAAATTAGTTTCAATACGCTGAAACGTATGGCCCGTATTTGAATGGTCTACTCATACCCTCCAGAATCGGCTCCACACCAACCAAAGGCGGTGGAAATTTTGAATCTAACATCGATGTAGTCAATGTAGTCAATGTACATCCATTTGCCATCTTTTATCTTTAAGATAAACTTAATTTCATTAAAATCCAATAAAGGCTTTGAAATGGGCGGACAATTAAAATTACTTAGGAACTTGTTCTAAAAAAAGTTAAATAAAGTTTTGTGTTTTGGACGTTATGTTTGTTGAATTGATATTCAATACTGCATTCACTTTGCAATATTAATATATAATGTACCCTATAAAAGAGGAATGCATTCACTTTTGCGAACAATCTGTGAACACGTTTTCAGTCAATACTTGTCTCCCTTTCCGCCCAAACACTCACTTCAGACCAACTGGTCTTCACTCGCATCGAGTGATGTGAAGGACACTACGATTACCACAATGGGGTCAATGCGTTCACATTTGATGATAATAGACGCTCTTTGAGTATGTCTTGAGATGGATCACTGAATTGAGTGAATCGGATCCAGCGTGTGATCCGACGCATTGAATGCAATGGTATTTACATTTTCTTTGTCTTTTGATTAATGGTTAATAATTTATTAATTTAATACTAAATGAATGTTTTGCTTATATTTTATTTATATTTAGTTCAAAAGCGAATAAATGAGCGAAACATGCGTTTAATGAATGCAATAAAGGCTGAATTGGTTGACCACGTGTTGAGTGCGGGATCGACTTGTGGTGACCATTGGATCCATACAAAGGTATTGATTGATTGTATTTGTGTTGAATGTGAAAAACCCTCTTATTCTTGACACTTGTTAACGATATTATAGTAATGAGTGAATGCTTTAAAGAGGAAAATTAAATAATGATTTATGCCTTCGGTGTCAATAAATGACCAATTATTGAATGCCATCCTCGATAGTCATTACAATACAATACACATTACATTAGATTTGATCTCATTTTACTGTTTATTACAGATTATTGGCAACCATTTGGTCTCGTATTGAAAATGGGATTTTTAATATTAAATTAATAAATTTGTTTTTCATATATTAAATGAAATGTATTTTATTGATAACTAAATGTTACATAATAAATCTTTAACTTAATATAAAATTCAATCGTGTATTCAAATGACTATTATTTGTATATTTTATTCGATTATAACTATAAAGGGATGGTTTGTGAGAAGACTATTGGTTAGCCTTAAGGAAAGGTATTTTGGATTTGAATTTATTGAACCAATTAGTCCTGAAATGTAAAGAAATGGTATTAAATAAGTGATGATTAAAACAGTCTAACTCACTTGTCCTCGTCTTTCATAATGATATCGAGTTCTCCGCTGTCTTTCATTTCTATTGAGAAATAATAACCGTTTAAATGGATAATGAAATTAAAAATGAAAATTGAATTACTTTGTAGTTCTTCTATAAGCTCTTGAGTGAGAGTTGCCTTCAGAGGAATAGCTTTATTGGCTTTGGCATCAATTAACTTCTGCTTTACCATTGCGTCTCTGACTGAAAGGCCAACCCATTCGGCCTCTTCTTCCTGTGTGAACACAAATGCTTTAAACGCCAGAAGAAGACTAAAACACAACAATCAATACCGGAATCAAACAATCCCTATATTTGTCGACCATTTCTTCGCAATGTTTTGGATCTTTAAAATCCTTACGAATTAACGTCAAAAGCATTATTCTTCGCAAATTCAACGCCAGACCAGACTTCAAGTCTTGCACTTCAGTTCCTAATCAATCAAATTCACCATAAAATGAGTACAAATTTACCACAAATTGTCTTTAAAACGGACTCAATATATAACTATCAAAGCCGTAGTGTTTATCAACCAATTCCAGTGTTCTTCGCGTACATATCGTCCGGAAGTACTTATCGAGTATTTCGCTGTAGAAGACGGCTCTCTTCAAATTTGGGAACCAATACTTCGGGCGACTAAACAATAAGGAATCAACTCATGAGTGACTGCTATTAAGCATTAAATATGAGACAAAAGTACATTTTTCCGGCCTCGAAGTACTTCCGGGGTTTGACATAACCCTTGACAATACCCTCTCCGCCCCAAATACCCACATCTGCTTCGGGCGGGTATATCACCGGAATGGGAGTGTCGGCCACTCTTTCCCTGCAACACATCAACACATATTCAAAGTCATTATCACTAACTCTTACCACCGATTGACTGGTCTTACACTTTATGTCTCTGTTTATTGTAAATCAAATCATAATAATCGGTGTCTTTGGGTCTGTCGTGGACTCGAGAGGACGGATAGTTGAGTCGCTTTTGGTGTTCGTAGTAATGGTCGGGAAGTCTGGCCTTAAAGTCGGGGAAACTCCACGAAGGCTTTCGACCAAATCTCACCATTGGATCAATTGATTAATGATTTACTCTTCAAATTGAATGCAAAACCAAAACCAAATTCAAATCAATTGCAGAAATAACTCATGTTTTGAATGTTTTGATTAGTATTTGCCATAAATTACGGCCAAAAGGGAAGACATAAGTGATGGACGAGTGGTTCCCAAAAGCAAAGCCAAGCATTGATTTTGTAAACAATTAATCGTTTTGTTTGTAATTTAAACAAACGTTTCGTGAATTGCATTCAATCGGTGTCTGAATTGTGGACTGAATTGAATGGTAAATGAGAGACAATTGGATGATGTCTTCGCTGATAAATCGGTCCATTTCTATGGTTTCCAATGGAGTCCACAATCAGTCAAACAGTCATTTGAATGCAATGAACGGCCAAAACATCACTTCAACTGATTCTCCGCTCAAACTCTTTGTTTTGGCGAAGAAAACCATTAATGAGATATTCCTCGACATCAACGCCTTCGTCACCGAATGCCATGACTTTGTCAATGATGTGAACGAAGAGGTGATCAGCAAAGACCAGTTGAGTCGAGTCGACAGTTTCACCGCCAAAGTGACCGGAATTAGGGATGTGTTGACCAGAGATCACATGAAAGTGGCGTTCTTTGGCCGCACCAGTAATGGCAAGAGTAGTGTCATTAACGCCGTCCTCCACAACAAGATATTGCCGTCTGGTTTGGGACATACGACCAATTGCTTCCTTCAGGTCGAGGGCACCGACGAAGACGAGCCCTATATTGTGGTCGACGATAAGCCCAATACACGGCTTAACATAGAGTCGGTCCAGGATTTGGCCAACGCTTTGACGGCCGGAGAAATGGGTGACTCAACACTGGTTCGCGTGTTTTGGCCCAAAAGCAAGTGCTCTCTACTCAGCGATGATGTGGTTCTGGTGGACAGTCCGGGCATTGATGTGTCCGCAAATCTGGACGAATGGATTGATAAGCACTGTCTCGACGCCGATGTCTTTGTGTTGGTCTCAAACTCGGAGTCAACTCTCATGAGAACCGAAAAGAATTTCTTTCATAAAGTGAATGAAAAGCTTTCGAAACCGAATGTCTTTATTCTGAACAACCGATGGGACGCCTCGGCCTCAGAGCCCGAAAACCTGGAACTCGTCCGCAAACAACATATGACACGTGATATTGACTTTCTTACGGTTGAACTCAATGTTGTGGACACCGAGGAAGCGAAGGACAGAGTGTTCTTTGTCTCAGCCAAAGAGGTTCTTCAGGCGCGCACTCAAAGACCTCCGGTTAACTCGAGTGCATTTCCCGATGGCTTTCAGATCCGTTACTTTGAATTTGAAGACTTTGAGCGCAAGTTTGAACAGTGTTTGTCAAAGTCGGCGCTGAAGACCAAGTTTGCACAGCACACCAAACGCGCCCAGAGGTTGACCTCTGAGTTATCCCATATTCTGGATGCCATTCAACAGAAGTCCAATCAATTAATGACTTCTAAATGCGAGCAAAGGAATGAATTGATGGAAAAGTTGCAGTTTATTGAACAACAAATGCATTTATTGACGGATGAAGTGAAGCATCAGATTTGCCATTTGGTAGAACAGGTAGAGGTGAAGGTCTCCTCCGCCCTCACCGAAGAGATTCGTCGCCTCTCTCTACTCGTCAATGACTTCGACCGACCCTTTAGTTCTGATTGTCTTGTTTTAGGCGTCTATAAGAAAGAGCTTCACTCGCATGTGGAACGAGGCCTCGGCTCTAACCTAAGGGCTCGACTCTCGACCGCACTTACATGTAATGTAGAGTCGGCTCAACACGAGATGATTGAACGCGTTATGAATTTACTCCCACCACAAGAACAGCAAAAACAATTCAACTATAGTTTGACTCCTCGACAGAATTTCGAGATATTATATCGAATTAATTGCGAATCCCTTTGTTCTGACTTTCAGGAAGACTTGGAGTTTAAGTTCTCGTTTGGTTTGATTCAAATGATTAGGAGATTCACAAAATCTAATGATTATAAAAAGGATTTTAACAAATCTTTGCCATCGACTGCACCGCAAACCCCCAGTAATAGCGAAGTCGTGCAAACCAGTAGTGTATTGAATACGGACGCACTCGCGCTCATCGATAAACTAAGTCTAGTATCGCCGCAATCGCACACAACTGTCGGTCTCTTAGGCGTCAGCGCTTTTCTCGTGCGAACCATCGGTTGGCGTTTAATTGCTATTACGGGCAGCGTTTACGGACTGCTATACATCTACGAGAGACTCACGTGGACTAATAGGGCTAAAGAGTCCACTTTCAAGCGACAATATGTTAATCACTCGACGCGTAAGCTTAAGCTTATAGTCGATCTGACGAGCGCTAACTGTTCACATCAGGTCCAACAGTCAGTATTTGAATCAATCCATTCGTATTATTGGTTATTAATATTTGTATTCTGTTTATAGGGAGTTGTCGTCAACTTTTGCCCGTTTATGTCATTTAGTGGATGAAGTGATTGTTGACATCCAATCGGAACTTAAACTTCTAGACCAACAGATCCAGAGACTGGACGAGTACTCTAGCATTTCCAGAAAACTCAAGAATAGGGCCAACTTCTTGGCCAATGACTTAAATAAATTCACTGACGATTACCTAAATATTTAAAATATAATTTTGAAACTAAATAGAAATATCATTAAATATTCTTATGGTAGTTATTTTTGTGATCAATTGACTCTTGTTTATAGAATTAGATTCTGTTTTATTTTAGTGTTTTATGTTTGACAACAATTATAAGATAACTGAAAGTATAAATTAAATTTAATGTTCGCTTTTAATGCAAATAAAATTTAATCGATCGTTATTTTGAAGTATATTTCAATTGAATACCATTTACATTGATAGCAATTAAACATGATCATTTCTTTAATCATCACAGCATCAGTCTTGCACTGCAGTGTTGCCAACGCTTCCCCACACATCACGTAATGCCTGAATGAGGAGAGTATGTGATTGTATGATGTAATGCAAGCATTGAATGAATGCATTTGAATGAGACGTTTGGCAGCAATAGGTCTGTACAGACTGTACAGTGAAAGCCTGTGCTATAGCTGTAGTGCACGTGCTTTGCGTTCATTCATTCATTCGTTGGTTTAGTCAGTCATTCATCCCTTGAGACATGTCTTGGCTTTTCGGGTACAACAAGACTGATCACATCCCGCAGATGCAAAGCCCGAGCGGACCGGCCGGGGCTGAGGGCGCCGGTGGGGGCGCTGGCGGTGCGGCGGACGGCGGCGTCGAGGGAAAGATGAGGGCCTATCAGTTCGACTCTTCGGCGCTCGAGAGGGCGGCCAAAGCGGCCAAAGACTTGGAGGCGTCAAAGTTCGCGAAGGATGCGCTCGATTTGTCGAAACTTCAGGAAACGACGAAACAAATGGATCTCCAGAAGCAGATGAAGGAATACGAGTCACATTTGGAGCAAATGAAGATCGAAGGAAAACGCGTTGAATACGAAGAGAAGAGGAAAATGATGGCCGAAGAGACCAAACAACACCAACAGAGAGCTCAATATCAGGACCAGTTGTCCCGCAGACGATATGAAGACCAACTGATGCAACAGCAGAGGACTAATGAAGAGAATTTGCGAAAACAAGAGGAATCGGTGGTCAAACAGGAAGCGTTGCGGCGGAAGACTTTGGAGCAGGAAATGGATATGAGAGCCAAGTCTGACATGAAGAGGATTGAGGCCGAGATGAAGGGGAAGGCCATTCTCGAGAGGGAGAATCGCGACATCTATTTGGAGCAAATCAAACTGAAAGCCGCCGAAGAAAGGGTTACTGTCATTGAATCCATCAAAACCGCGGGTCAAGTGATTGGAACCGGTTTTAAGGAATTTATATCAGATTGGGATCGAGTGTCGGCCACTGCCGTCGGATTCACTCTCATTGCCGGAGGAATATATTCGGCAAAACATGGAATCAATATTATTGGCCGAACCATTGAATCCCGAATCGGCAAACCATCGCTCGTGAGGGACACTTCAAGACTCAACTTCTTGGATATTCTCAAACACCCGATTCATACGTCGAAACGCTTCTATTTAAGTCGTCGACCCGAAGACGCTCTCAAAGGAGTTATACTGAAGCCAACTCTGGAAGAGAGGCTCCGGGATGTGGCCATCGCTACGAAGAATACGAAGAAAAACAAAGGTCTTTATCGGAATATCCTGTTCTACGGCCCGCCGGGAACGGGAAAGACATTGTTTGCCAAACGTTTGGCACAGCATTCAGGTATGGATTACGCGATACTAAGCGGCGGAGACGTGACACCAATGGGTCGCGAAGGAGTCACTGCAATACACAAGACATTCAATTGGGCCAACACTTCCCGAAGAGGTCTTCTGCTGTTCGTCGACGAAGCGGACGCTTTCCTTCGCAAAAGAAGTTCCGAACAAATGAGTGAAGACTTGAGAGCGACGCTCAACGCCTTCCTCTATAGGACAGGCGAACAGTCAAACAAATTCATGTTAGTGTTGGCCAGTAATACACCCGAACAGTTCGATTGGGCCATCAATGACCGACTCGACGAACTCGTGGCCTTCGAGTTGCCGGAGTTGGAAGAGCGCCAGCGATTGGTTCGCCTCTATTTCGACCAATTTGTGTTACAACCGGCCGCTCAGGGAAAGAGGTATTCAGTCATTTCAATACTCTATAAAATACTTTTTATTCACTTATATATTAATACCGGCAATGATTTATCACATATTTTCATGACTTAAAGGCGACTAAAATTAGATAAATTTGATTACAACGAGACGTGTAATAAAATCGCTCAATTGATCGACGGATTGTCCGGTCGGGAGATCTCGAAATTAGGCGTTTCGTGGCAGGTATGCACTCACACAACACCACTTGACTCATCACTTATTAATGTCATAATTGTTTGCTAAGGCGAGCGCTTATGCCTCACACGACGGTCTCCTAACGGAACAGATGATAATGGAGAGGGTATACGACTCTATAGAGCAACACAAACACAAACTCGAGTGGCAGGCGGATGAAGAACGCACCAAAAGGAGTGGTCCTCTGGTCCCCAAAAGCACTTCTCATGCAGTCATTTGATACAAGTGTTGAATAGTTGTGTGTCGTGAGGGTCGGTGTCGTCGATGACCGCCTCATCCCACGGCCCGTAAATGTTTCTGTTTTTTTGAATTGTATATAAAGTTTAGATATTTTTTATATAAATTTTAGACGTCATGTGAGACATGACTAAACACTGTCTTAAGACACATACTCTTTGTATTTCTGGCACCGATAGAAACCGAGCGGACAAATAAAGTTAATGCAAACCAATAGTACTATAAATAGCAGTAAATATATTAGCGGACACGCGATGGACAGTAGTGTGAATGAAGTGCTCCAATAAAATACAGTCAAACATATCTTCCAGTTCTCTGTTTGTACTCTTCGTCTAAGAATCGCCGATAAGACGAATATATCGGACGCGAAGATAAGTAACGCGAAGGCGTCGTAAGTGGTGGAGAGCCGGGAGGCGAGACATACGCCACCGAAAATGGCGGCATTGAGTGCGACCGGAGTGCTAACGATGGCTGCTTTGGCGCCGTAGTCGTAGAAAGTGAGGTGAACTAACATCATGACTGTCACCATCGCGTAGATCGTGTCTGTGCTTATCGTTTCCGTCAATGTCTTCAGTATCGGAGACACCGCTAAACCGCTGATGAGGAATATGGCGGCGCTTTTCAATTCGTTGATCACTGAAAAAGCAATGCCATTACGAGTGACTCAAATGTGTTGACAAGGGTTGAGATGTAATGCATTCATACCGTCATTACTCGGCGACACGAAGATGAGTGTCGAGTACAAGAAGAGAGTGATGACAGCGATTGAGATACAGATAGCGATCGAGAGCTGCGGTCGACCCGAATCGAGGTATAGAAAGACCACAATAAAGATGACAATCGAACAGATCTCTTGTGTCAATGCAGTCGAAGACAGGATACAGTCTTTGAGCTCATATTTCTGTAAATTCACTGAAACATTGCAATCAAATGGTTAACCAACTAATGGATCAATTAGTGGATCAGTTGTAATGCATTTACCATTTTTGCGAAGATCTTTGAGGAAAGATGGCGGGACGTAATGGTCTTTCACTCCTTGTCTCTCATACAACACTTTCTTCCACTCAATGGTCTCTTTGTGGTCAGTCTTACCACTCTTTGTGGTGCGAGTTATCGTCATCTTTGGTCCCAACGCTTTGGTTCAACACTTGATGTTTTGAAAAACACCACTCAATCAACACATGATTGCATCACTTATACGATGGCCTATAAGTGACACTCAATTCAAATTGAGTTACAGTGAACATTCCATATAGTGGTCGAGCAGTTGGTATACATTTTTGGACACTGTATAGAATGTTCACTCTATAGAATGTATGCATAATAGTAGTGACAATAAGTGTATACACTGTTATTACTAAAATAATCATTTATTTAGATTATTTAATGTTTTCGAGATAATAATTTTATATTTGTTTATCAATTTAAATAAAACTTCATCATTTCAAATAATTGCAAGATAAAAAATACCTGTCTCATACCATAAAACACTATAAAGAGCGTAAAAATAGTCAAATATAGCCAAAAATAGAAATAATTTGGCCACAATATAGAATTTACACTGTATAGAGAGTCACTATATGGAGCGGAAATAACATTACAGGTATACAGTGTCCGCCAAACTAAAATATTTTGGACACTATATGGAAAATACACTGTATAGAGCTTTACTATATGGAATGTTCACTGTATTCAATGCAATGATTGCAATATCGATATTACAAATTATAACTTATAATTTATAACATTATTATTTGCATTAAAAGCGCTCAACAATTATTAGCATCACATTTGATACACAAAACCGACAATTAATACATTTTACGTTATAATGAATTTTATTTTAAATGACTTTTCATTGCATATGAAAACTCTTCCACTAATGAATTAAACAAGTAATTCATTACATGTTTTGTTACATGTATTGACTAAACAATAACTAATTGAAACTAAATGTTGAGAACAATTGTGCCCATTTACATACAGACCTTCACAAAATAAACGCAAAGGTGCTTGAGGTGTTTCTGCACCTCTCTCCTCTCCTACCGACACCTCAGCTCCCGACCAAGACGACAAGCCGATTGAAAGCAACCAAAAGTTTGAACGCTTCGATCGGATCCTCGAATTGTGAGTAGTGTTGGAGCACTTGTCGCACGTCATCGACGCCTTCGGTGGCGATCGCCCTCAAGAAGTGCGACAAGTCGTAGAGCGTGCGGTCGTCAGTGTTTCCGTCCCACTTCTTCAGCGTAAGACAATTGTCGCGATTCAGTTGACACGCGTTGCCATTCCAGTCGATGTGAATCACTTTATTTAGGTCTCGGTTCAGACAATTCAAGTCTTTGAGGTGAACGCCGTTCTCATAACGCGTTGAATCCCTGAACAGTCTATACATTACGTAACCGTTTGGGTCGAGACTATCAATGAGCGGAAAGGCAGTGAATCCCTGTTCATAGGTGTAGACCACGATTTCGAAGTTACCAGAAGTGGCCAAATGGTGCAGAAAGTAATCGACAAACGGTCTCTTCTTGAACCGCCAACCCGTCCGATAGGTCCACTCCGGATGGACTAACACACCCGTCATCTCCAGCACAAGAGTGAACGGCGGCTGATAGTAAGGCGGCTCCAGAGGTGGCGGTAACAACAGGTTTCGTGTGGGCTCACGAAGAACCTGCTCGTAGTGGGCGAACGTATCCCACGCTCTGTACACGTATTGAACCATTAATGGCAACGAAGAGAACTTGTCGTCCACTGGATTGCCGTCGGAATCAATGGATGGCTTTCCCCACTCCAGCAGACAGTAGAGACCCGAACCGCAAAACATGCAAAACATGGCCAGAAGTGTATATTTAGTGATCTTCTGTTGTTTCACTCGTTGTCTCTCTTTCTCTATTTTCTCCAAATCTTTATTTGAATCCAAATTATCATTAATTGTGGAAAACCTGTGAATCGTTTGCCAATTCCTTAGCCAATAGTTTCTGCCATCGATTGTCAACTCAGACATCAAACCATTGTTTGGATGTCTGTATAAAAACACAGACATTGAAGACATGGCTGGCATTGAATGCGTGTTTCGTCTCAAAGACAAGCGAGTGATTGGTTTGAAACCATTGATGACATGTCTTGAGGGCCACAAGAGTTTGTGGTGCAGACAGCGTATGGATTGACTCCATTTCAGTGCCATTTGATTACAATTAGCCGTAAATATAGACATCTTTTCACAAAACAAACACTCATTCAGTGATTGATTAGTAAATCAATTGTTGTTTTCATTTCACTTCAAACTATAGTTTGTCTTCAAATCAATTGATTCGCAAACTATTCGCTAATATTTCACACATTTTTTACATATTTTTGACATCAATTACGACAACAATTGCTTACATTAATGATGAAACTTATGCTTGAATTACAGAATATTCAATACAGGAATATAATGTATAAACCGGTAAATTATATAATTTTTATTAATATATTTGTTAATAATTTAATTTTTTATATTAAAAGTTAAGAAACAAACGATTGAAATATACAGTAATCCATAAATTCTTAACATTGATATAATTCTCTGATTTTGTACTCAATCTATGGTCAGATTGATTGGGCAAATGAGGGAAGACTGGGCTCATTAAAAGTTAAGAAACAAACGATTGAAATATACAGTAATCCATAAATTCTTAACATTGATATAATTCTCTGATTTTGTACTCAATCTATGGTCAGATTGATTGGGCAAATGAGGGAAGACTGGGCTCAAGAATCATGTCACAAGAATCAGACATAGTTTGAGTGCCAAACACTGCACTTCTCTCTTGGATTCATAGCTGAGTCCATCGGACACATGAAAGCGTTGGAGAACTGCTCCGTATTGACTAAAACTTTGAATCAAAATAACATTTTATTAAATATAACCTGTTATGTAAAACTTTATGAATTGGGAGAATTGTTGATTGAGTCATAGATTACCTCCATTTGCGCGATACCTTCCGGGGCTGTGATCGTCGAGAAGACTTCTGCGGTGGCCCTCATTGCTCACTACTTCGCACCAAATCTGCGCGTATTGTATAAAAAATAGTTGATCTGAAGTATAGTTTGTAAGTCCCGGCAACTGTTCAAACTTATTATCTTTGTTAAGCTTATAAGCCGTGTATGACTGTTGAAGACCTGCAA
>CAJPIZ010000756.1:2504-21098 GCA_905368565.1 Medioppia subpectinata | reverse complement strand
CGACAACACAGCACTTGTGTTACATTGCGATTAACAGGAAAATGAATTATGAGAGAGAGAGAGAGAGAGAGAGAGATTGAAAATAATTGTTTTGCTTTCATTTTGCCTTAACTTTTATATTTTCATTGTATTATTGAATGAAAGCATAGAGTATTGTGCGATCAATAGACTGGTAATACATGTTATGTGAATATACAGTAAAGTAATACTTTTCATGTATTATTTTCTTTGTATAAATCCTAATATACTTTAATATTTAATATATGAATGCATTTGTAAATATATGATTATTTTTAGCACCGATTTTATTTTTAAAAATATTAGATTCTTATATCAATACGAGTGGCAATAATATGCATTAATGTAAATTATGTTTGTATTTTCCTATAATATTTAAATGTATTTATAGTATATAATGATTTCTATATTTATCCCAAGAATTATTGCTATAAACATAATAATGTCAATGAAAATGTTGAATATTTCATTTAAAAATGAAACATTTATTTCATTTACGGAAAAATTTACTCATTTACTAAAAATAAGATAATTTTCTGCGATATTCTATTGAATGAATTGAAATCCACTATTCATTGAAAAATATATAATAATATAATGTTTTTTTTTGACAATTTTTTCTCTCTTATATTCTTAGGTTTGAAAATCAATTTCTCTTTCAAAATATGCTCTCTTTTTGTGTGTCTATTGAGAAATGTTTGACGCAAATAATGGCTTCAAAATAATAGTTATCCGATAAATAAGATTACATGCGATTGAATGGTGTATTGAATACCAAGTTATATACTCTGTATATATGGTATATATCTGAGGCCCGGACTATGCATGTATATTATACGCTATATATTTAGGTATATATTTTAATATGTATGTATATATATATATTATGTAATCTGTATATTTGTCATTAACATAGATGTGTTGCAGTACTCAATGATTATAAGCTTAAAACATAGGCACCGGCTGTAAGCGAACTGTCGGCTGAAAATGTGAAATACTTATAACCGGTACTAATAGTTGCCATAATAATAATGGTTATGTATTTAATAACGTTTAAGCAGTGCTTTTAAGGCACAGTTTACTCGGTATTAACGTTATTGTATGCAAAGTATAAGTGCGAGAGAGAGAGAAAGAAAGAGAGAGAGAGAGAGAGAGCGAGTATGGCCAGGGATGCCGAGTGCAATGTGTCGTCCCTGTATTTAAAACCCCTGGCCTTAACAACCATATACACCAAAACTTGGTGTAAGTGATATATCACCCAATTATTACAATATGATCGCACAGTACAATAGGCGCCGGTGTTTGACAATAGCCCGGGTGTCAGCGGTAATGTCCGCCCATTTTGTCCCCGCTGTTTGACATAACCCAAAACGATATATACACGCATACATATAATATATCCGCATATATATATTAAGATATATGATGGTGAAGGGACTGGTCGTTAAAAATACTTCACCAGTCATTGTGTTTTAAATCCAGTGTCGGCACAGCGGCGGTGACTGAGGCACTGGTAGTACAGTATTCATGGTATGTGTGCTGTATATTATGGCAGTACTGCACCCGATGTATGGCCGTGTAGTTCGCACCTAAACCATATGCCATTGACATATACAACTTAATCTCTCTCTCTCTCTCTCTCTCTCTCTCCACTCTATGGCAAACAACACATATTTGAGAAAGGTTAATCCCAATTGAGTCATCATGCTTAAATACTAAACACTCTATCTCACTCATTCACATTCTCCCTCTCCCATACACTCTCTTTCTCAAGTGACTACTGACTGAGCACTGGATTAAAGTCTTGTCGCTGTTGTCGATGGACTACCCGTTCCCCTCCACCCCCACTCTCTATAGCACCCCCTAAACCCTTGTGAACATATATATGAAAATTTATGACATAATTTTAAACGTCAAAACACTAGCGAAACAAATGGCTGTTTAGAAGTTTATACACAGAATTTATATTAACACTAAATTTTTGGGTGAATTAAGTCTGACATACAGAATCTCATTAAGAATTGTATGCAAAATATGCAATAAACATGTTATGCAAAATTGTATTAAGAAATTTATAATTTAAATTTCTGTGTATTATTTTTATAATTCTTATTTGGTATAATTGTATATTAATTAAATGTCTATTTAATATAAATTCATATTCAATAATATTTACAAAATATTATTTTTCAACATAAATATTACTAGAAAAACATGTTTATAGTCGAGAAAACCTGGAGTTTTGGTACATTGTCTGCAAAATACTATTGACTTTTAACAACAAAAAATAATTTCACAGCATTTTTATTAGATGTATAGACGATATATTAAATGCATATTTAGGGGTATACTTTGAATGCCCGGCCAATTGTATGCCATACACACTGTATGTGACCTTTTGGGCTGACTTTTCTTATAACACAGAGAGCACCGGCAGTCAGTACTGGAGAAAAGCCATTCAACAAACGCTAAACACAACAATATATATACCGATGTATTGAAAAAAATATATAAAAACTTATTTCTTTAGCGCCGATAATGTATTAATTGCGGACCAAATCTGTGTATACGTGAATTGAAGGCATGGGGTGTTGTAGTGGTCGGTACCGACCGGTGCTCTCGTTGTCAAGCCGTTTATGTATAGACACTGTTGGGTATGTATACCCGTATCGGCTGACTATTACAATAATGTGTGCCAACTAAACACTGACGAGAGAGAGAGAGAGAGTTTATTATAAAATTTAATATTTGCAATTTAAAAAAACTCACTTATAAACAACTTAATACTTATATATAAATTGGATTTTTTATGTAGTTTATTAAATTTAGATGAAACTAAAACTTATTATGTTTAAAAATAAGTTAACTCAAATGTTAGATAAAAGTAATGGTTATTTGGAATAGATTTACGAGGATATAGTTTATTTAATCAAAATCATTCATTTGATTCCTAATTACAAGTCAAATATCATTAGAATAGTATTATTAGAGAAATCTCTCTCTCTCTCTCTCTCTCTCCATCGGCTCTCATTGTGTCTTCTAATGCATCCATTAATAGCCTGAAAATCTATTACTAGCTCTTGTAATATCCGTGATATATCGCAGGGTCGGGCGCCGCTATGGGCCAACTCGACTATTTTCTGTCGGGTCGAGTCGGGTAATGGCCGCCCGTTCACGTATACGCCGCCCAATTGGTTTATACCGGAATGACCTACGTTGGTGGGACATTCAAATAATGCATGGTGAGTAATCATTTGATATTTTGCTCGTTATGTTATAGTTTTAAAGTCCTGATAGTTCTGGTATAAAGATATTGGTTTTTAATTATAATTTAACTTTATTTGCCAATAAGTTATGCTATGATTGTTTGAGCAATTTTTGAAATTATTATATTATAAGTTATAATTTATAACCTATTAAATTATTAGACTTAATTTTAATTTGAGTACTATTTTGAGAATGTAGAAAAATTGATTGTGGTGTTTTTATGGTGACCGAACAATTTAATTGAGATGTATTGTTTTGTTGGTCTATTGTTACTCCCAATGGCTTTAAGGCATATAACCTTTCGGTGCATTGAGTCGTGAATTAACTGAACAACTGTGTGGATACATATGATTAACAATTGCTTTTCAACACTTTCTCTCCAATTCTCTCTCTCTCATAGCGGAAATATTTTGTGTTAAACATTTCATACATGGTATTGTACTATACATTCACGAATATATACGTATAAATACATATAAATCTATAGATATCTAGAAAATAGAGAGCAGAGAATAGATGTCAGTGTCTAATGTATGGTAAGTCTAAATATCAATACATTTTCACATTATATGACATGAGATGCTAATAGAGAATAGGGATATAATAGAGAATAGGCCATACCATTGACTGACAGCCAAATACATTATGAGAGAGAGAGAGAGAGAGAGAGAGAGAGAGTAAGGAAGAGAGAATAAGAGAGAAATTGTATTCACTTTTAGCTATTGATTGACATTTGAATAGCTAGTGTAAGCGCCGGCACACATCCCATCCCATGCCATGACATACATGTGTCCGTACTATTGATATCCATAGTCGCTATAGTCTATGGATATATTCAATACAAACTCATTGTGTGTCGTATGAGAAGAGGCGATAACACAGAAAGACATTGAAATACATATATATATTTATATATACATTGGATGAGAGAGAGAGAGAGAGAGAGAGAGAGAGAGAGAGAGAGAGTCAACAATAATAAGAGAATTTTCATTATTTATTCTGTAGTTTTCGGACCCGAAATGTCAGCCCTTTTGATGACTTAACAATCAGATCCAGAAATTCAAACAGTAGTGACTGTCGACACAATTTGTAGGACATATCACAGGCTATGACAGCCATTGAGGGCCAGATAGGGATATAGAGGAGAGAAATTGTATACAAAATAAAATGAATGACAAATCTAGGATATTTTTTATTAGGGTAAAATTTGTATGTTTTAATTGCAGAATATATGGTAGTGTACAGTATACTCTTGTATTATGTATTACATTAACGTAGATTATTTTTCTATTAAATTTTGTTGTGAGAATATAACACGTGGTTAAGACTCGAGATTTGATGGCCGAAAATCCTTTAACATTATATGCCATTCAAATCCTAAGTTAACTCTCCCTGTCTATCAGCTCTCTCTCTCTCTCTCTCTCTCTCTCTCTCNCTCTCTCTCTCTCTCTCTCTCTCTCTCTCTCTCTCTGACCAACACTTGATATGTGGATCATAGGGAGGGTTAGACTACTAAGGGATCAGTTGATAATCTATGACACTATGGCTGAAGCGGTTCCGCTCCCACAGTGAACACAAACAGGTGATCACAACAACAACTGTTAATTCAATGACAATATTATATACTATTTATATGTAGACATGGGAGCAGAGTATGTCATCAAATGTCTATCAAAACAACAGATATAAAGTATACGTAAAGAACACAACAATTGGTTGTGTATTGTCTGACGAGAGAGAGAGAGAGAGAGAGAGAGAGAGAGAGAGAGAGAGAGAGAGAGANGAGAGAGAGAGAGAGAGAGAGAGAGAGAGAGAGAGAGAGAGAGAATTGGAGAGAAAGTGTTGAAAAGCAATTGTTAATCATATGTATCCACACAGTTGTTCAGTTAATTCACGACTCAACGCACCGAAAGGTTATATGCCTTAAAGCCATTGGGAGTAACAATAGACCAACAAAACAATACATCTCAATTAAATTGTTCGGTCACCATAAAAACACCACAATCTAATTTTCTACATTCTCAAAATAGTACTCAAATTAAAATTAATTCTAATAATAGGTTATTATATAAACAAGTCAAAAATTACTCAAAGAATCATAGCATAACTTATTGGCAAATAAAGTTAAATTTTAATTAAAAACCAATATCTTTATACCAGAACTATCAGGACTTTAAAACTATAACATAACGAGCAAAATATCAAAAAATTACTCACCATGCATTATTTGAATGTCCCACCAACCTAGGTCACTCCGGTATAAACCAATTGGGCGGCGTATACGTGAACGGGCGGCCATTACCCGACTCGACCCGACAGAAAATAGTCGAGTTGGCCCATAGCGGCGCCCGACCCTGCGATATATCACGGATATTACAAGNAGGTCATTCCGGTATAAACCAATTGGGCGGCGTATACGTGAACGGGCGGCCATTACCCGACTCGACCCGACAGAAAATAGTCGAGTTGGCCCATAGCGGCGCCCGACCCTGCGATATATCACGGATATTACAAGTTTGCGGTAATTAAAAATGGTAGTATTTTTTATAAATGTTAAAAGATAGTATAAGATTGTTTAAAAATTTAAATGTAGATCCAGAGCTTGCCAACACATAGCTTTTATGACCCGGCCATGATGCTCTGGCCTTCGATACGACCTAGGGCCATTGGGGGCAGTAAGCCCCGGGTGGCCACGAATGATGTGGTCAGCAAAATAGCACACTATAAGCGCGAGTGCCCGTCGATATTTGCCTGGGAGATACGGGACCGGCTACTCAGCGAGGGCTGTTGTACCAACGATAATGTACCCTCGGTAAGTGTAAGCAAAATATATATACTTTTTTAAAATTAGTTTTATCTAGATAATTATTTAGTTTATAATATTGATTGTTATATGTGTGCTGTTTTGCGAACGATTGAAAGTTAAGTGTATGTTGAGTAGCAATCGCGTTGAAAGCCATTGGTTTTTTACACATGTATTTAATGTATTTAAATCACGGTTGATATATACGGCTAACCCAATGCTTAGGCAACGCACAAAAAAGCAATCAATTAAATTGAATGGTAATATTTGTGGTGGTGAGAGCGCCTGTAGGGTTAGGTGCCGGCCATCAGTATAAGTGAGAGATATAGAGAGGGAGAGAGTAAGTGATGGGAATTGTTGCCATTAATTTTTACCATCATAAAAAATATTTACAATTTTCTATCATATTCTAACAAATTTTTAAATTTACATCTAGGTCTCGAACGGTTGTGTATCGAAAATACTGGGCCGGTACTACGAGACCGGCTCGATACGACCTAGGGCCATTGGGGGCAGTAAGCCCCGGGTGGCCACCAACGACGTGGTCAGCAAAATAGCACACTATAAGCGCGAGTGTCCGTCAATATTTGCCTGGGAGATTCGGGACCGGCTACTCAGCGAGGGCTGTTGTACCAACGATAATGTACCCTCGGTAAGTGTAAGCAAAATATATATACTTTTTTTTAATTAGTTTTATCTAGATTATTTTTTAGTTTATAATAGCTATTGTTATTTGTTATATGTGTGATGTTTTGCGAGCGATTGAAAGTTAAGTGTATGTTGAGTAGCAATCGCGTTGAAAGCCATTGGTTTTTTACACATGTATTTAATGTATTTAAATCACGGTTGATATATACGGCTAACCCAATGCTTAGGCAACACACAAAAAAGCAATCAATTAAATTGAATGGTAATATTTGTGGTGGTGAGAGCGCCTGTAGGGTTAGGTGCCGGCCATCAGTATAAGTGAGAGATATAGATAGGGAGAGAGTAAGTGATGGGAATTGTTAGACAATCGCCAAAAATACAGTTGCATTTTAGTGATGAGCGTAAATGTGGAGTATTGTAAGATATCTGTATAAATTGTATGTATTATGCATTCAATTGAATAGTAAAATGTATGTATTATTAGCGTGTGTTTAGCGGATGAACAGCAAATTGAGTGAATGAATTGATCATGTTGTTATACATCAAATCATTTTGCTCTCTCTCTCTCTCTCTCTCTCTCTCTCTCTCTCACTGTATGTGTTTACCAACAATAGTGAGTGAGATATACTGGCAGGCAGTGAATATTGGCACCAATAGTTAAACATGATAGATAAATTTGCTTTTGTATAGCCATCACAACCCAACAACTCTCTCACATTTGCTATTAACGAGTTGGTAGTGAATTGATATTAGCAGTGGCCGAGAAACTTAACGACTCTCTCTCTCTCTCTCTCTCTCTCTCTCTCTCTCTCTCTCACTGTATGTGTTTACCAACAATAGTGAGTGAGATATACTGGCAGTCAGTGAATATTGGTCTTGTTCTCTCTCTCTCTCTCTCTCTCTCCCTCTCTCTCCTATGTTTAACACCACAGATATATACGTGAAATAATTTTAGTGAATTACTAGTCAGTTGTATACCACTGCTGTTCAATGGCTTTATTATCATCACTACATGTTGTTAAATACTGTATTGAAAGGCAATGGTAGTCAGTAAGTGCCGAGTGTTACACAAAATTAGCTCTCTCTCTCTCACTCACTCACACCAGGATTGCTGGTTAAGCCAATTTGCGAGACCCACACGAGATTTGCAATCGGTTTTGTACAGTGTATTTGTATGGCCTGTATATTGTACGGGTAGGAGAGATGTGTTGGTAAAGGCCTGGATATCAAGACCAATATTCACTGACTATTACCACATGAAAACAATGTCTTTCACCCAAAACTATGCTAATCTTGTGTATAATAAATAAAACCAAATTATTTGCTGATTTCATTAGTCTCTCTCTCTTTCTCTCTCTCTCTCTCTCTCTCTCTCTCTTATGTTGTTAAATACTGTATTGAAAGGCAATGGTAGTCAGTAAGTGCCGAGTGTTACACAAAATTAGCTCTCTCTCTCTCTCTCTCTCTCTCTCTCTCTCTCTCTCTCTCTCTCACCAGGATTGCTGGTTAAGCCAATTTGCGAGACCCACACGAGATTTGCAATCGGTTTTGTACAGTGTATTTGTATGGCCTGTATATCGTACGGGTAGGAGAGATGTGTTGGTAAAGGCTTGGATATCAAGACCAATATTCACTGACTATTACCACATGAAAACAATGTCTTTCACCCAAAACTATGCTAATCTTGTGTATAATATATAAAACCAAATTATTTGCTGATTTCATTAGTCTCTCTCTCTCTCTCTCTCTCTCTCTCTCTCTCTNTCTCTCTCTCTCTCTCTCTCTCTCTCTCTCTCTCTCTCTCTCTCCACCAAACATTGCATACATTTCAGACATTTTTTGGGTCCGGCATATAATGTCAGTTCATCACTGGCCGTATGGCACCCATGAATACATGTGAACATGTTTTTGACACTCACTATAATCTAATTATTTTATTAAAACATTATATATTATGGTAAATATTCCGCAAATTCCGTGTCTAATGGATATGTATAGTGTATGTGAGAGTGAATATTTTTAGCTCGTTTAATAATACACAAATTATATAGCATGTATGTGTTTCAGTTTTAGTTAACCTCGTTGTTAGTGAACAACACATATCTAATGAGCTGTATCTAATATCTAAATTTCATTTTGTGATATATTGCATTAATCTCTCTCTCTCTCTCTCTCTCTCTCTCCAGTGACAGTAAATGTTAGACTCGCTTTTACAGCAATCCTTTGCAATACCTGCAAGTATTCTCTCTTCAAACAGCTTTAGGCTATAATTAATCATTTGTGTGATTAAGTTCTGGCTCTTCTCCCAGCGCTCACTCGTCCTATACCTCAAACCCTTATCTAAACATTCAGTTTTTAATTGTTAACAAAAAATCCATTTGTGAGCGTTTATATGAATTGCTTGTTAAGAAATATTGCAAATTATATTCACTATTGAATAAAAGCAAGTGTTGAGAGAGAGAGAGAGAGGACTGTTAGGCACGGATTGAATAATTAGATTGAATTTATATAATATATGAATGAAAGGAAAGTCTTTCTTAATCCTGCTTTATTTTTGTTTGTGAGTTTTGACTGAATTATAGGAATGGAGTGAAAGGAATAACAAGTGCTTCGACTTCTTGTGATGTGTCACTTGAGTTCACTATTTAATAGAGAGGTTGAGAGAGAGAGAGAGAGAGAGAATACAAGTGCTACCTGTTATGTGTATGCAATAGTTAGGCAATGTTAACACAAGCAAACAGTGCTAACAATGTTTAGTAAAGCATAACTAAACTCGTAATCAATTATGTCGTGAGTTTTTATAATTGATTTTCCGAAGTCGTCCTCTCTTTTTGTTTTTGATTTCATTAATTCTTTGTTTACAGAGAATAACACATAAATAATTCTTCAGTTTTTCATTTAGCGTACGATTGCATTGAAAAAGTCGTAATCGCCTCAAAACTTGAGCTCATAATAAACCAAACAGTTTAAGGAAATAATTGCTTATATTTATTAAATAGATGTTGAGATAGCTTTGATTGTGAGCTAAACATAATTGAAAGCCAATGCAAATGTGTTTATAGTCTATAGAAAAATAGCGATACATAAAGAATAGAGGCTTTGCTATTCTGTACTTCACTACTACTCTGTTATAATAAAAGTTTATTCAAATAAAAAAATGTAAAAAATAGAGAAAAACATAAAAGAATTGGAAAAAATATTGTCTCAAATCGCCTGAAGGCATAATAATAGCGGTGAGAATGAATATATCGCTATATTCTGTGTCTGTGTGTGTTTTTAGAGCACATATTCTGATGCCTAACAGTAGATATAAAAGCGAATATAAAAGTTTTATATAAATTAATATTATGGCACATTCGGTGATGTTTTAATGTTTAGTGCAATAGTGATTGCAATGGTTTGTGTTTGCACTGTAAGAGCTATAGAGGTATCAGTGCTCACAAATTTAACTGTTATGTGAATGTGTCGCTGATAGTTATCCCCTCATCCCCTTCTCCCAGCCTCTCTCTCTCTCTCTCTCTCTCTCTCTCTCTCTCTCTCTCTTATTTTACCACAATTTTCAATAGTGAACAATGTCATGGTGTAGAGTGTGATAGTATGATTGTTATTCTGTATTATGAGGTATTGTATGGATGCGCAGCCATTATCGCGCCTAACGTTTCCGTTATGACATTTTGTCACAAACACTGTTATGTTCATTGTTTCTGATAAAAAGCCGTATGAAACCCAACTACCATTCCTACCATTCCAACCATTCACTACATGCCTGTCTCACTGCCAGCGCCCGTACCTAAGCTTCACAATCAAAATAAGGATATATCACTCCAAGGCATGTATCCATTCAATACAATACATACACCGAAAAATTGTGTGTATTATTGACATGATTTCAAAATTGATACAAAACTTGAGGGAAAAACAGTTTGCGATTCTATTCTGTGTTAGCCATCAAATACTATATGACTTTCTATGTCTGATAACTCGCATATCATATCCTCTCTAAATGTTTGGACTCAACACTAAAACCAGAGCACAAAACGGAAGAATCTTTTCGGTTAATATTGTAAATAATGTTTTCAAATAAATAGTTTTGTTGTTTTCCTTTTTCCCCTAATTATTATTTTGTTTCTTTCACTTTCCATTCACTCGAGAGAGAGAGAGAGAGAGAGAGAGATGTGATTTTTAAAGCAATATATAAGAAGTAAAAACAGGTCTATTGAGGACTGGGATTGAATGCACTGATAGTTTAGGGGTTGTATTACTGTATGTTTCGGTCGGAAAATGTTGTGATTGTTATGTTTGTGGAGAACATAATAGACATTATAATGTCTTTAATTTGCACTTATATTCCATTACACGTGAGATCAGAGATAAAAAAGGTAGACATCATATCACAAACCAATCTATTATTGGACGCCTTCTCTTCACTCAACAACTTTTATAAGTCCTTTAATATATACTTTACATGAGATTCCGATGTATAAGAAAATTACAATATATTGTTAAATAAATTTTGACATTTTTATTTTTTAATTTATTTTTTGTTGTTAACTTAAATATATTTACAATACACTCGACATTTAAAACAGATATTTGTTGTAAAATTATATTAAATTACTGGTAAACTAAAACACTTGACAATATGTGCGCATAGATTTAAATTACCGGTCAATACATATGCGGTTTTCATTGTATAAGTTATTAAATAAATATTAGATAATCACATACCAGAGTCATATATAGACGTATTGGGGGATGACTTTGTAGGGCTTGTGATGGATGTAGTGCTCAGGGGTCTCATCCCAGTGGCGGCTAAACACAAACACAACACACGTATACATGATATACAAATTGGATGCTATAGTAGTGTATAAAATAGTGAATTAGACTAACCATTAGAGAAAAAATGAGAATAGAGTCCCATTTGCAACAAATGGGAGGCAGTGATTGTGGGCACTGGAGATGAGGGACTCGACGACGCGGAAGAATTGTTGCTCAAAGCGGTCGTCGGATGGTTTATACGGAAACCCAGGGGTGACGGAGACTCGGAGTGAGATTTATTGCGCTCATCGACTCTTTGATTGGAGGAGTGATTGAGTTTAGTGAGGGATCGGTGAAGACTAAGACTATTTGATTGCGAGGTCGACGGTATGGTCGACGCGGCGCTCGTTGTCTGTGCGAGCGATCCAAACGATTGCAGCCCTATTGCCGGTGTGGGTGCGGGTGTAGGAAAGCCACAGCCGCACGGAATGTATGGCGAAGTGCACGACATGCTATGGTTGGCGCTCGCATTGCTCTGACAGTGATTGTGTCCGCCGGACATCAACAGACTCTTCACGTCAAAGCTACCGCTTAAGCCAAGTTTGGTCTCACCGATCGAGTGATGGTTGTGGTGATGAGAGGCCATCAATGCCTGGTCTAATAGGCTGTGTTCGTGGCCGTGGGCTCGACTCGTCTCAATCGATGGGAAATAAGTGTCATTAAACGGATTGAGACTTAATGATGGGGTGAGCGGTGGGAAGAAAGATCGAGGCAGAGCCGCTTGAAAGCCCAGGTAATCCATAGGCGCCTGTATGTAAGGCATCGGAAACGGGTATCTGTCTGTTTGAGATATCGTTGATTTGATCATCAATTCTGAGCTCAACTAAAAAACTGATGCCACAAATGGTTAGAGGTTTACCTTTTTTCATGAGATGCTTTGGTTTGCGTCGGGGTTTGTATTTATAGTCGGGATGTTCTTTCATATGCATCTAAACAATCAATTATTACATATTTTCACTCAATTGTAAATTCAATTATTTCTCATTCATCAAAAATTTTGTGATTTAAATATAATTACATTTCTCAGTGAATACTAAACGTAATCAAAAATTTTGTGTTTTGTAACTCATAAGAGTTTGTAAACTGCAATGAAATGCCAATTTAAATAGCATTAAATACGACTAACACTAAAATATATTATTTGTTTATTCGTCTGTAAATTATATTTAAAAAGAGAGAGAGATTTGATTCAAAGGAATTGTATTTTGCATTAAATGTGTATAGATTTTACAATACATACGGCTCTCAAACGCTTTGCCTCTTCAATGAATGGTCTCTTATCGCCATCACTTTGCCATACAATAGGCGACACATTAAATGATTTTAAATTAATTTATTTATTCAATTGAATGGTAAGTCATATAAGAGGAAAAATTTTGTGGGCTTTATATGTGGTGTAAAATATTGAAAGCATACCTCAAATTCTTCCATTCATTGCCCAATCGCTTACTTATCTCCGAGTTATGCATTTTTGGGTTCTCTAACGCGATCTGAATTACATATTTCGTCAAATTGTTTCATATATTAATTTCTTTTATAAATTCATATTAATATTGAAAATATTTTTTTTTTGCATTTTCTATACCGAATATTCAGCCGAGCATTGAATTTATATACAATTAGTTTAATTTAATGGTATTTCTAGTCAAATAACACTACTGTATTATGTATTTGATTTCTGCGCCCGTTTTGTTAAATTGAATTTAATTACATTTATGTTATTATTGAATTTCTTTGTGTAAAAGATTTTAATTATTAATTCATTTATGTAAATAAGTAATGAATATACTTTACAATTAATACTTAAATGTTGCCTATAATTAAAGCTATGATTTAAACTATAATTAAAGAATAGAAGTTTTGTTCAAATTTTATAGTTAGATAAATAAATAGCAATTTATTTACTTTTCTTCGCTGTCCGCGACTCCAAACCATAAATGCATTCATCGGACGCTTTACGTGATCATTAATATTGCCTTTAATTGATGTCATATTCATTTTGTATTTAGATAAATAAATAGCAATTTATTTACTTTTCTTCGCTGTCCGCGACTCCAAACCATAAATGCATTCATCGGACGCTTTACGTGATCATTAATATTGCCTTTAATTGATGTCATATTCATTTTGCACACTAATTATGTAAAAAATTGAAAATATAATTTACATATGAAATCATGCATTAAATTAATTAATATATTATTTATATAATAATTAAACAAATTCACATTTAACAATGATTAACTATTGGTACTAATAATTGGCAATAAATAAAAACAATTTAAATATAAGGTTTAAAACCTAAACGAGAAAATAGTTTGATAAATGAATTGTATAATTGGCTTAAAAACTTAGGTTTTTGAAGTATTGTGTGAATAAAGTAATGCTTTAAAGAGTTCCCAAAAATTTAAAAGTGTAATCATTTCTATTGTCAAAGTTGTTATCACAGCATATGATTGATTCCTATGCACAACAAAAATAGGATTGAAAACTACATCTCTATGTAACCCACAAACTGCCAAAAGCGCTAAATACCCGACATTTGTCTCCCTATTTAGGGGCGAAAAAGTTTAGACAAAGTTTCCGGTAAGTTGTAAAAGTTTTTTATTATTTAGATAAATAAATAGCAATTTATTTACTTTTCTTCGCTGTCCGCGACTCCAAACCATAAATGCATTCATCGGACGCTTTACGTGATCATTAATATTGCCTTTAATTGATGTCATATTCATTTTGTACACTAATTATGTAAAAAATTGAAAATATAATTTACATATGAAATTATGCATTAAATTAATTAATATATTACTTATATAATAATTCAACAAGTTCATATTTAACAATGATTGACTATTGGTACTAATATATGGCAATAAATAAAACAATTTAAATATAAGGTTTAAAACCTAAACGAGAAAATAGTTTGATAAATGAATTGTATAATTGGCTTAAAAACTTAGGTTTTTGAAGTATTGTGTGAATAAAGTAATGCTTTAAAAGAGTTCCCAAAAATTTAAAAGTGTAATCATTTCTATTGTCAAAGTTGTTATCACAGCATATGATTGATTCCTATGCACAACAAAAATTGGATTGAAAACTACATCTCTATGTAACCCACAAACTGCCAAAAGCGCTAAATACCCGACATTTGTCTCCCTATTTAGGGGCGAAAAAGTTTAGACAAAGTTTCCGGTAAGTTGTAAAAGTTTTTTATATAAAATATAATCGAAAAGTTTTATTTATAAAATAACAAATTTTAAAACTAATGCCTTTCGAAACACCTTTGACTTGGAAATCATTTTTGAAAATATAAGTTTTAAACTAAAAATGTGAAAACACTTACCACGATTGATAGTGACTTGAATTGTAATGAGAGAACTTTTTCAATGAAAATAATAAAACTTGTGTTGCATTTAAAATACAATATTTATTATAAATTCATGCATCGGAGGTAATAAAACGTAATGAATAACGAATATTTAAATATAACATAAAATAAGTATATTTATAATAAATAGTTGAATGGATTGAATGGTGCACTTGTTTTCTGTAATATTTGCGTTAAAATAAGTGTAGAAAATGAATGAAGAGAAGAATGGTTTGAATGGTTTGTGTGTTGAATCAGACTTTGATGACTGCTTTTGGACTTTTGAATAGCAATACAATTGCTGTGTTTCGGCAAATAGATAGCAGAATAGTGTTTGGTCTCAACTGCCAATTACAGCACTGCTTACAAAAGCGTTGGGTGGGAACTGGTGGCCGATCTCCTCCTAAAGAAATCAATTCATGATATATTCTGAAGTATATTTCACTTCACTTTATTCACTGCTTCACTACCAGTGCATCAATCCATCCACGAGTCGTTACAACGCTCTCTCTCTCTCTCTCTCTCTCTTATTCAGTGGGAAACAGTATTANTCTCTCTCTCTCTCTCTCTCTCTCTCTCTCTCTCTCTCTCTCTCTCTCATTCACTCATCCATTCTCTGTATGTTAAGTATTTTATTGATGATATGTTTAGTATTTTGTGTGAATTAATAGACGGGGAGTTGAATGGGTTGGCGAGTGTTTGCGTCGCCGGGGAGTCGTTAAATATATTCAAGAATTACTCCTTAATTAATATTAATTTCATTATCCATTTCTTGATTAATTTCATTATCTTTTCATTCATTTACGAGTTTTTACGAACTTATAATAAAATATTTTATTTGTTTGGTTCGTAAAAAGTCAGTCCTTTTCATATTCATTATTCATTGAATTGCTTGTAATATAAATTTAAATAACTTCACAACAAAATATAATTGTGTTTAATCTTTTTCATACGATTATATATAAATACTTTACTTGAAATGCAAATATTAAGGCTTATTATAACAAAGAAAATTGCATTTTAATTATTTTGTGATTATCAGAAACTGAAAACATAATGAATTTATTCTTCATTATTAAGTTGAATCAATTTACTATTAAAACACAGTATTAAATACAGTAATACTGTTTCCCACTGAATAAGAGTAAAGTATTGTACAGAATATACAGTGTGTTATAATAGTAGGGATAGCTATGTTGACGACCGCTCTGTACATTACATAATAAGGTATTGTAATGTTAGGGAAAGGACTGAAAGGACTAAAAAGAGCTCATTTTAGACTAAAATCTGGACAAAAGATCAATAATAAAGAGAGAGTGCTATTAGTGTTCTGATGAGAGTCACTATTAGGTGATATGAAAAAAGCTTTTGTATCGTCAAAAATATAGCTATAGTTAGTGTGGAAAATGCTTTTACACACAAAGCACTCATAGCCCTGACGGGTGACGTCTGGATCTGACACCAGACAATGCACTCAATGGTTTTCATGTCATTCAACAAACTATGTCTTTGACCACAACAATGATATTTCACTTGTTGTTACCAAATACACAGTAATAAGGCTTCGCATCCATTGTTATGTCTAACTATGTATTCACTCTTTAGCATCACTAACACTCCTAACACTCCTACCACTCATCCCAATCACTCAGACCTACACTCACTCCTACCGCTCTCTCCCCACAATTTATCCCATTTTTTATTATTTCTGATAAAAGAGGAGTGAGAGACAGAATGAGAGAGAGAGAGAGAGAGAGAGAGAGAGAGAGAGCTGGTATTAGTGCTACAAATATATGCTTTAGCAATAATTTCTCGTTGACATCACTACTAATTCTCTCTCTCTCTCTCTCTCTCTCTCTCTCTCTCTCATTGTCCGGAAACGAGTGGCAGGAAAGCGAGAGGAAATGGTCGCTAAGAATCTCCATCTTATGACACAATCATCACTACCTTCTGGTGTTTGTTGTTCAACATTGACATCAAATTATGACTTTCCAGTCGTTTACTTCACATCGCTTTTCAGTTCATTATCTTATGGTTTACTTTTGGTTTAACTCATTCTTAATTAGAGTTTGTGTTTGTGTTGTCTAACGAGTGATTGGTTTTCCTGATTCTGATATCTCGCTAATAATCAGTTATATATCGTATAATAAATGATTGACTGAAACTAATTATACAGAAAGAAATGAAGGAATGCCTCCGATTTAAAGGAGTAAATGTTGTCAACAAATATCAATAAACAAGTGAATCATTGATTATAACAAAAACTAACTCTATATATAAGAGATGTGTGTACTGTATGTATAGTATAATGTACTCCTCTATAAGGCATTAAAATGATAGAAAAGAGCAAAAAGAAGAGAGAGAAAGAAGTTATGCGAACGACAAACAGAGTGTATATAAACTTTATTAAAAGGTTGAATAGTTGTGTTGAGACCCACTTTATATAAATATACTGTCAATTGAATGTTTGGCAAAATATTACTTTTTCGGCTCTAAAGCCATCTTACAGTGTATTCTGTAGTAATGTCTGAATTATATAATAGTTGAAATATATTGCTCTCTCTCTCTCTCTCTCTCTCTCTCTCTCCCTTTTCTTATCGACAATTTTGTTTTGCAAACATAACACCAGATTTACTGCTATTTCTCGTTACTTGAAATGCATTATAACTGTCTGTTATCACAGCCACTATAGGACTGACACTATAGCAGTGGACAATATATTTGGGGCAATAACTCAAAACGTATTATTAACTGACCGACCAGTAGTCATATTAAACAGTTAGCCACTGGGCATCCAAAACACACCACACATATAGACCAACATTTCAAATATACTGTATATATTATATATTACATGACTAACACTCGTGTCATAAATATTCTTAAAATAGTAGATAAGAAGCGAAAAGAAATGATTTTTGCTTTTCTAACAAATAATAAAATATTATTTGTTGCCATTAACTAAACTTAACCAACAAATAGAGACCACTATAACCATTGAAACGGTCTTTTAGATTAACAACACTTTTAACAATATTATTATTCTCTTCGGTGTTAATAAATATTTTATGAGCTCTTTTTGGGCAAATTCTTATTGTGTTTCGTATGATATGTAAAAACTAGAAATATTTTCATTAAATCTATCAGTTTTTCCATATAAATAGTTGTAGAGAGCGATACAATACTTGAGAGTAAAGCATAATATTTGTGTTGAATTGCAATTTAAACACAAAACCCGACCGACTATTCACTGAATCTATAGCTCTATGCGATATCAGTGTTGTTGTCTGCTATCGTATGTGATGTCTCCCATCACTCTTTCCATCAGTTCTTGTCATTCACTCCCAGTTCTTGACTTTGCTTTCCTTTTGGTTTTACTTTTCAATCTTCTGGTGATCCCAACCCTTATTGCTGTTTCGACTTTCAATAAAAACCTAAATTTACTCAATAAATAACATTTAATAATACGAGAAATTGTGAAACTATTTTTCACGTGAATAAACAATTTTGTGAAGTTTGCAATTCTGTAATGTTTACACTTCAAAGAATTTTGTTATCAAGAATTATAATGAATTGTATTTCTCGCTTCCAATACAGTATTGTTGAGCACTTCACAACCGTCTCTCTCTCTCTCTCTCTCTCTCTCTCTCTCTCTCTCTCTCTCTCTCTC
>CAJPIZ010000755.1:0-10707 GCA_905368565.1 Medioppia subpectinata | reverse complement strand
TCTCTCTCTCTCTCTCTCTCTCTCTCTCTCTCTCTCTCTCTCTCTCTCTCTCTCTCTCTCTCTCTCTCTCTCTCGTAATAATTATCTAATTTATTGAAATCGTTTTTTAGTGCAAATCTGAGAGTGATATCAAACCAACAGTGGATTTGTTTGGATGTCATAACCAAACAGTGGATCCATTTGTAATCAAAGAGTTGACGACAATTGTTGAAACAAATTCAGTGATAATTGATTTCATTTTCGTAAAGTTGTACACAATTCTAGTCATTGTCTTAATTATAGCCATATTCTTGTCGTTCATATGCTATCCATTCTTCAGAGGTTTAATTACCATATTCTCCAATAAATCGCAATCGAGTGAAAAGTTGTCAAACATTTAACTGTTATTATAAAACTTGTAAACCATATTAAATGTAAAACAATAAATTGATTACTACTTATATTATAATAAATAATTTTTTTAAACATTTATTTATACAGATTAAAAAGTTTTATTGTAATTTTAATATAGTATCATTATGGTGAAAATGCTATTAAAATTAATTATAATTTATAAAATGACCAGTGGTAAAATTTATTCCTTGTATCATACAAGTTGTATCTGAGGTTAGTAAATAACAATAAACATTTTAAACATAATTATTTTAATTGTTATTTATAATTCACATTTCAAAGAAATAAATTTAGTAATTATGGCAAATGCAATAAATAGCGGGGCGTAAATCACCATGGTTGATGCAGAATTACATAGATTAGTACCATATGGGTAGGAAACGCAGTTGTGTTGATTATTGGTAATAATTTGACCATTGTAATACTTCTGTACCGCTATAGACTCATCGGCCGTACATTTCTATAAAAATAATACCAAATTATTAATTAAAATAAATATTTTGTACTAGATTAGTACTAATTGATTCGCATAACCAATATTTATATATAAATCATATAACTGTATATAACTTACGTGTATTTCATATAACTTTACAGTAAGAATGCACTCTAGCTCTTTATAACTTGACGTGGTTTTTGCGTTACCTTGATATTTTGTAAATTATTTTTCATTAAAATCGTTACATTTATTATAGTCATAGTGTACCCTGTTGTTATATTATGTCTAATATAGTTTTCATTAAAAACTCCACTCTTTATATTAGTGTACACTATATGTGAGTAACATTTGAATAGAGTATAAATTACACACCAATAAATTCTCCTGGCCTCCCATTAAACTCTCCTAGAGTGCATTCTTACTTTACAGTATATAACAATAATTAATTTTATTTGATTACGGTGTTATAAATTACACAAATTAAGCTATTAATTATCATTAAAAAACGGTACCTTGATAAATTGAAGTGTGCAATTAAAGGACTCCCATAATCGGCAACAGGTATGCTTTTTACCTTCATCGGTGGTTGCATCGGGGTACTGATCCCAACGGATTCCTTGCTCACATTGGTATACATCTGCGTTAATTGTGTTTTTACACGATGTTATCAGTTGGTCGTCCATCGCATCCATAATGGCCCCACCAAATTCTTGGTACCGTTCCTGTTGACACTGTCCATGGTCAATCATGTTGGCCATTAATACAAAAAAGGTTATTATTGGGATTGAATTGAGCATAGTGTATTGTTGAGTTAAAACTGATTGTATTGTATAATTATAAGCAACTTCTAAGTAACTACTTATGGACTAAAGTTATTAATAGTGCCTCAAAATAGTTAACGTTTTGATTTATATAACGTATACTGACTTCTAGTGTGTATTAATCATTGGTTTTTAGCTATAATTTAGTGAATAAACTATTGTTTGTGCGGAAGTTGTTGTTTAGGTAATTGGTGTATAGATTTGTTTACCGGTATTTATTATTTATTAGCACTAATTAAATTAAACCCACATTGATAAGTTTTTATGAAATCCATACCTGTAGTGTATTTTTAATTGTTTTGTACTAAATGTATCATGTTAAAAATTGTATAACAAATTGTTATACAATTTTTATTATAAAAATAAATTTTATTTTATAATATAAATTATGACATATTAATATCTATTTAAAAATATATACTTTACTTCTTATCAATACTTTAGACACAATTGTCATAAATTGTTATTTATATTTAGAGATAATATTTTTTTGGGTAAACATAAAATAATTAATAATATTTATTTATGTTGTAATTATAATGTTATAATCCCGGAAGATATACATGAATGTGATAAATCATACGGTAAACACTGCACTAGCTATGATACAATTATTTATAAATCTATGTAATTATTATGATTGTTTTTCTTAAGAAATGTGTATTTTATAATAAATTATTATCTTTATTTCGGATTGTTGTACTTTAACAGTAAATTAATTATACAAACAAAAGGTATATTAAAAGGTATATTAAAAAGTATACTTAAATTATGCTAGAAAAAATCTGTTATATTTTGATTAATATTTACAACACAAAAAATATTTAATTAATTATGCTAAAGATAAACATAATTAATTAATAACTTTATTACAGAATATTCTACTTTAATAGTAAATTAATTGTGAAAAATAATTAAAATTTTTAATTAAAAACTACACATAAAAAATGTTGCTACTAAAAAGCTGTTTTATTTTAATTAATATGTATAGCATAAAAAATAATTAATTATAAAAATAAACATAAATAAAAGTAACTCCATTAAATTAAAACAAACACAACACTTTGTTGCAATAAAAAAAATGTCTCGATTATTAGTTGTATTGATTTTGTGCCTACGTATGTGCTTATGTGCCTATTATGATGATCTATTGGAGCGCAGTTTAGAGGGTAGCCAGGTCATCGCGCAGGCCATGTCCCAAAGTACAAGCATGTCCGGCGCCATATCAGGTGCAAACTCCTGGTCACACTCCCGGGCCAACGCAATCTATGGTGGGAGCGGTACAGCCATTTCCGGGGCCGGTGGTAGTTCTCAATCAACCGCTCTTGCTATAGCCGATGGTCGTAATAGTATAAGTTTGTTACAAACCTTTAATACTACCTCATCAGGGATCAATAAATCTATTAAGAATATTAATAATGTTGATGATAATAATACTAACACTACTGATAGTAATGGAGTTATTGTTAACAATAACACTGTCAATTCTACAGGTAATAATATAACCAATTTTGCTAAGAATAATACTGACAATCTTGGTGGTAATGGAAATTCTAATAGTAATATTACTAACAATTCTGGTGGCGATGGCAATGCTGTTGGTAATAATATAACCAATACTGTTAATAATAATATTGGCAGACACCGTGAAAATATTACTGGCAATCCTGGTGGCGATGGCAATGCTGTTGGTAATAAAATTAGCAATTCTGGTAATAATACTACCTCATCAGAGATTGACAAATTACTTAAAAATAGTAATACTACCACTACTGACAGTAATGGCATTACTGTTAACAATAATACTGTCAATTCTACTGCTAATAATATAACCAAGACTGTTAATAATAATATTAGCAGACACAGTGAAAATATGACTGGCAATCCTGGTGACGATGGTAATGCTGTTGGTAATAATACTATCAATTTTGGTAATTGTTTTAATTCAACTTCGTTTAATTTTGAAACTGGTATAAACAATACTGTTAATAATATTGTTAGCAATCTTCTCGGTACTGGCAATGCTGTTGGTAATATTACTAACAATCCTGGTGGTAGTAATATAACCAATGCATTTAATAATAATACTAGTAGTAATTTTGTTGCTGTTGGAAATAACAATGTCACTCTTGGTACTAAACGCAATACTAATGGTAATATTACTGACAATTCTAATAGTAATAATATGACTGATGCTATTAATAATAATGCTAACAATTCTGGTAATAATTCTACCTCATCAGAGATCAACAAATTTTTTAAAAATAGTAATAATGCAGATAATAATACTAACACTACTGGCAGTAATGGCATTACTGTTAGCAATAATACTAGCAATTCTACTCGTAATAATATAACCAATACTGTTAATAATAATGTTGGTAAACACAGTGAAAATATTACTGGCAATCCTGGTGGCGATGGAAATGCTGTTGGTAATAATATAACTAATTCTATTAATAATAAAACAGACAATCTTCATGGAAATATTAGTGGCAATACTGGCAACAATAATATAGCCAATGTCTTCAATAATAATACTGGCAATACTAGTAGTAATTACACTGCTGTTGGAAATAACAATGTCACTCTTGGTAATAATGGCAATTCTAATGGTAATATTACTGGCAATTCTGATAGTAAAAATATGACTGATGCTGTTAATATTAAAACTAGCAATTCTGGTAATAATACGACCTCATCAGTGATCGACAAATCACTTAAAAATAGTAATAATGGTTATAATAATAATACTAACACTACTGACAATAAGGGCACTACGGTTAACAATAATACTGTCAATTCTACTGCTAATAATATAACATCTACCGTTAATAATAAAATTGGTAGACACAGTGAAAATATTACCGGCAATCCTGTTGGAGATGGCAATGCTGTTGGTAATAATTCTTACAATTCTGGCAATACTGGAACTTCTTTTAATAATAAACCTGGTATTCTTGGTGATAATAATTTAGACCATGCTGTTGATAATATTGTTAACAATCTTCTCGGTAATGGCACAGCTGTTTGTAATAATAAAACCAATACTGTTAATAATAATACTGGCAATCACAGAATTAATATGATTATAAATTCTGGCGGCAACAGCAGTGTTAATATTACTGGCAATTCTAGTGGTAATATTATAATTAATACATTTAAGAATAATACTAGTATTAATTTCAATGCTGTTGGAAATAACAATGTCACCCTGGGTAATAATGGCAATCTTAGTGGTAATATTACTGGCAATCCTGGTAGTAATAATATGACAACAGCTGTTAATAATAATACTGGCAATTCTGTTAATAATACTACATCATCAGAGATTGACAAGTCACTTAAAAGTATTAATAATGCTGGTGATAATAATACCAACACTATTAATAGTAGTGGCGTTACTGTTAACAATAATACTGTCAATTCTACTCTTAATAATATAACCAATACCGTTAATAATAATATTGGCAGACACAGTGACAATATTACCGGCAATCCTGGTGGCGATGGCAATCCTAATAGCAATATTACAACCAATACTGGTAGAAATAATATAACCAATTTTGTTAATATTGATACTGGTAATTTTGGTGGTAATGGCAATATTATTGGCAATTTTAATACTATTAAAATAATCAATTCCTTTAATAATAATACAAGTATTAATTATAATGTTGTCGGAAATAATAATGTTACCTTTGGTAATAATGGCAATCCTAAAGCCAATACTGGTAGAAATAATATAACCAATGCTGTTAATAACAATACTGGCAATCCTAGTGATTTGACTAATTCTGTTAATAATAATACTGGCAATTCTGGTACTATTAATATAATCAATTCCTTTAATAATAATACAATTAGTAATTGCAATGTTGTTGGAAACAACAATGTCACCCTTGGTAATAATGGCAATCTTAATGGTAGTATTACTGGCAATCCTGGTAGTAATAATATGACTGATGCTGTTTATAATAATACTGACAATTCTGTTAATAATACTACATCATCAAAGATTGACAAGTCACTTAAAAGTGTTAATAATGCTGGTGATGATAATACCAACACTACTGACAGTAATGGCATTACTATTAACAATAATACTGTCCATTCTACTTCTAATAATATAACTAATACCGTTTATAATAATATTGGCAGACACAGTAACAATATAAATATAAATTCTGGTGGTAACAAAAGTCTTAGTGTTAATATTACTGGAAATCCTAATAGTAATGGCAATGCTGTTAAAAATATCAATGTCACTCTTGGTAATAATAGCAATTCTAATGGAAATATTACATGGAAATATAAAATGTCGGCTAATGCTGTTAATAATAATACTGGCAATCCTAGTGGTAAAAAGTTGACTAATGCTGTTAAAAATAATACTGGCAGTCCTAGTGGTAAAACGTTGACTAATTCTGTTAATAATAATACTGGCAATCCTAGTGGTAAAAAGTTGACTAATGCTGTTAAAAATAATACAGGCAGTCTTAGTGATAAAAAGTCGACTAATTCTGTTAATAATAATACTGGCAATCCTAGTGGTAAAAAGTTGACTAATTCTGCTAAAGATAATACTGGCAATCCTAATGGTAAAAGGTTAACTAATTCTGTTAATAATATTACTGGCAATTATCGTAGTAAAATGTTGACTAATGCAGTTAAGAATAATACTGGCAATCCTAGTGGTAAAAAGTTAACTAATGCTGTTAATAATAATACTGAAAATCTTGGTAATAATGGCAAACTTATTAGAAATATTCCTCAAAATTCTGGCAATAATAGAACTATTGTTAATAATAAAACTGGCAACCTTATTAGTAATAATATAAACAATGCTGTTGATAATATTATTGGGACTATTATTGGTAATGGCAATCTTGATTGTAATAAGACTGACATTTCTGATGGGAATCCAAGGGACAATATTATTGGCAATTCGGATGATAATAGAAATGGCGTTGGTAATAATACTAGCAATTCTAGTGGTAATGGAAATGTTAATAATAAAACTGGCAATCCTAGTGGTCATAATAATATTGACAATTCTGATAAGAATACTACTGTAAATTCTGATGGCAATAATATTAACAATTCTAATAGTAACCGTACTGGCGATTCTGATGTTAACATTATTAAAAACCTTGATGATAATAATTCTAATGGTAACACTACTGACAAACCTGATGATAACATTCTAAAAAATTCTAATGGTACTGACACTCTTGATGGTAACACTACTGACAATCCTGTTGATAACACTACTAATAATCTAGGTAGTAATAATATTGGCAATATTGTTAATAATAAAACTTACAATCCTGTTGGTAATATTACTCAAATTAATTGTAATAATACTGCTAATGCTAGTGATATTAAAATTTTTGACAATCATCATCGACGTAAAACTAATAGCATGTTGTATTTATTAAAACAAAATTAATAAATATTTGTAATTATGTTATTATTATTTTATTTTTAATATATTTTATTACATAATATTGTTTTATTATTACATAAAATTTATCAAGTTTTAATATTAATGTTAATTATAATAATTTAGTTAGAATAAAATGACCATGCAGTTTTTACATTTACGTTCCGTGTGGCCGAGTATGTGGCCTATTTTTGATTAGATCTAGTTTCATTAAGTAAATTAATTAAATACTATGTAACGTTATATTAAAGCTATTGATATTCTGAAAATACACTCACTTGAACATAGTATATCCAAAATGTTGTTCACCATGGTTTTATACAATAAATAGGCAACTTTATTTTTTTTATAGTAATTAGATGAATGTTAAGATAATTAATTAAATGTAAATTTACTTACTATGGTACAATTTTTATTAAATTAAAATTATAATTTACTTTTTGTAGGCAGATATAATTTGTTTAAAAATTTTTAATAGCTTGTAGGTTTTAATTTATAAATAAATTTTATTAATATGTAGTGAAATCAAAAATAATATAATCACAAATTATAGATCGGGTTTAAGTGATCCTGGTTTATAAATGACTACATCATATTTGTTGAACAGTTTGACAAACAAAGCTAATACAATATTAACATGTATAATGTTAATAATAGCTTAATTTTTAAATAATTAGTACATTGTGAACTTTTAATCAAATAATTATTTTCAAAGTGATCTATATTATTAAAGTTATTAATTGCTTGTGTTTTACTGCAGACATAATAAACTGTAAATAAATATTTTGTTCATTATATAAACTATAAAAGTAAACTTGTTTATTTAATAATGGAATCTCCTAAACAAATGGAATTCTTAATTTATTATAAATTTTGCCTTGGTATAATTTTAATACATTATATATTTGTTACAATTGTTTGACTAAAATTGTGAAATTAAAATCACATTTAACTTATCCAAATACATCATTTAAATACAATATAATAAAAATAATACAAATTTTTCTTATAATTGAACAATTAAACAAATTAAAATAAATAATTATAATTACTCTAGCTGTAAAATTAAATTATGTATCAATACAGTTAATACTATTTATACTGAATCTATTCTATAAATCGTTTACGATACTTTTTTAATATTAAAATAGCAAATTAAAAATAATTATTTTAATTATGTATATATTTTTACTGATGTATCATACGTTCCATACGGTCTACTTCAGCCGATTCCCACTCTTCCAGGTATCGCAAATCCTCTTCAATTTTGACAAAGTCATCGACACTGACCACAACAGTTTGCACTACATTTTTCATTTTAGCTAGGTCAGTTTCGGTGCCTCGAAGTTCCTTGAGTTCGGGCGAGTCCTTCAAAATAGTGGTCTCGAAGTGCTTCACATCGGTCTCCACTTTGGCCTCGAGTGCGTCAATACGTGCCGTGTATTTGGCTTTCAGTCGCTCCAACTCCGGGTCCACTGGTTTAGCGCTCACTGGTTTGTGGGTTACATAATGTGTTAATTGTAAACATGATATAATAATTATCAACATTAAATATATTAAAATTGTTGTGATATGTATGTTTAAATACATATATGACATAAGTGAGTAGTTTTTCTAAACTTACCAAGAGCAATTATGGCTAAGAAAACAACTAATATGTATTTCATCGTAAACGAAATGTTAATTAAATATTTAATATAAAACTTTCACCAAATTATTAAGAGTTGTAATAATCATTTAAAATTATTGTCGCGTATTTATATGTTTTGATTAAAGGATAGTTAGCATCATGTTTACGTACAGAAAACAACAATCACAACATTATATTATAGTATTAGTGGCCAGTTATGAGAATCCGGACAAAATATGTAAGCTCAATTATAATATCATTAATTAAGTGACGGACTATTATAAGGTTAATTGTTTGGTACAGGATATATTTGTTTGTTCCTGGTTACTATCCTATGTAAGTGATTGTAATAGTTGGGTATTTATTTCTGCTTAAACTAGCATCCTATTATAAAAATTGCAAATTATCAGTTGTATAATAACTACGCATGGCTAAATTAATATCGGATCAATTAATTATTTTTAGTTTTATAACTTTTATACCTTATGTGGTTAAAATTTAGCCTTTTAAATGTATAACAATGCAGCTAACAATTATACTTGTATAATTTATATATTTATTAATAAGTAAGTTTATACGGAAAATTAATTTATGTTAATTGTAATAAATTTGCTTTTTATAATTATAAATATTATAATTAATAACGAGTAGAATTACATAATAAAAATATTTCCCATTTTTAATTTGTGTTTAAATTAACTAAACATCTAATTTAAACATTAATTAACGAAGTAGGCATAGGCCCACAGCACATTTGGTGCACAATTTTATTTGTTTATAAATGTAAATTCATTGAAAATTACATTCAAATGTATGAAATGTACTTTACATATAAAATGTTAATGTCTGAGAAATACTTAAATTAAATTAATTGCTATAACTTTTTATTTCACATATCTATTAATTAAATATTTATTACAATTTTTAATCTAAAACAATTATTTGTAAGTGTGTAAGTCATACGTGCGGGAATGTATAGAATAGGTATTGAATAAGTGATAGGCAAGTTTAATTTGTTTTGTTTTATTAGTTATACCCTACAGAGGGATATTTAGGCATCTGAAGGCATATGGCATTGAACCACTGCTATGTAATTCATGTATTATTAATGTAAAAATAGTAGCATTTACTGTAAATAATACTTGGTGAACAATAACCACGTCATTATAAAATTGCCCCTTTACTATCTCACCTCTCTTCTGGTTATACCAATGTTTATTACTTGTGAAACATGAAATTCTGACATAACATTAGTGACCAGTACCGGAATCCGGACAACATGTTAACTTAAATCGCAATAACACGGATTAATAGATGCACTATGATCAATTTTATTGTTTATAAAATTACTTATTTGTTTGTTCCTGGTTACACTCCAATGCAAGCAAATGTAATAGTGATTTATTAAGTTTGAGTTTACACTCACATCCTGTTATAAATATTGTAAATTACCAGATTTTATTTATTTTTTTAACGCCTAAACTTAGCTTAATTAATCTCGATTCAATTATTTATTAGCTACTTGTTAGCATTTTATAATAATAGTTTAACAAATGTTGTGGATATTTAATTGTCTAATTAAAATATTCAATAACAACTTGTTTATATTGAAAATTCAAATGTTAATTGAAATAAATGTGCTTCTTGTAATTTTAAGTTATTTATTTATTATTACAAAATTATATTTGCATGGTAAAAAATATTTCCCATTTTAAATCCCATTAAAGAACAGAATGATTTATGGTGAATTACAATTCTTATAAATACTTGCTTATGAATCTAAATTCATTGGCAACTACATGTAATAATGACATACATATACAGTAGTGAATGGGAAATACTTATTCATTAATCACTAAAACTTTATATTTTACTCATTTTTCACTCCAGTATTTTATTACAGTTTTTAATACAAAATACTGAATTCATTTACACATAAATTCTCTCTCTCTCTCTCTCTCTCTCTCTCTCTCTCTCT
>CAJPIZ010000754.1:0-21121 GCA_905368565.1 Medioppia subpectinata | reverse complement strand
CTCTCTCTCTCTCTCTCTCTCTAACTAAATATAATAAAATCATAAAACTCCTAAAATATCCAAAGTTTGAAACATTATAAGTCATATTCTGGAGTATTAGTTAAACATTTATTTTATGCCAAATATGAATACATATCACATACTTATTGTATTGAATATCAGATATTCAACACATCATTTAAATTCGTTAAATATGCTAAAAGCAAATGCTATTTATTGAACATAAAAACAACTTTCAAACACTTGTAAACAAATTGTTTTGACGTTTATATCATATAATAAGACTGTTTGCATTCAATTGATTTATTCAAACAAACATGATAAAGTCTAAATGTAATATACTTTTGAATATTACCGTATTTATAACATGTATTCATATATTTTACATCGATGTATAGATGTAATGTAAAATTAGTCTGATTATTGAGGCAGTTTAACAGTTTTACTCAATGTAATAGATATTAATAATTAAATTACAAATAATTTTACATATTTCCAATAAATTCTACAATACTTACAAGAATTACAATTGTTTCAATAAACAAAATAAATGTCATTTCAATTTAAAAGACATTAGAAAATAATATAATAATTAGTTGTGACACACATTTACACGAGAATTGATTCTTTCATAAGTAATGCCAGAATTGAGTTGTTTTGACGTTTGAGATCAATAATACAATAATAATAATATTAATAATAAAGTTAGTGGTCATGAAAACTACATTCAATATTTTCTTCACTCAATAAACAATATATTCTTAAGACTTTATATATGTTTATAAATAAATACTTGTATTTCTATTATAAAAGGAAAAAAGGAAAAGAAAGACAGCTTTTAATGTTTCGATTAAATGAAACAATTTATTATATTTTCTTTTAGCCTTCAATTTAACTCAAACTCAAAATTAAATATCTTTTGCATAATGTCTTGCATTGTATTCATATCACAGTAATATCTAAACAATTAATTATTTTTAATATCTGAGTTCATAATTGTTTAATAAAATGGTATATTCTTGCATGGTAAATGTTGTATTAGTATTTACATTATGGGTTGTAATAACATTTCAACATTAAGTTTTATAATAAAATGGGTTTATAATAATATATTTAATAATGATTCAAGTATTCCATAATTTTACTTAATTATTTAATAAAATTACATTTTTAGAGTATCATATATTTTAATTAACCTTGCTAATTTATTTAGTTTAATAATTTTTTAGTAAAACTGAATCTAAATCACTTATTGCAGTAAAAAGATTGTAGTATCACATTAAGTTTTATCAAGTTTGTGGCAAATAGTTTAAACAAATACTAGTATTATATAAATATTTTAAAATTTACACCCAATCTAGTGTTATGTATTAAAAATTATTATGCCACTAATTATTATAACGTTAACATTTACGGGTATTTTATTTAAAATGATCATACATTCACAATGATAAATTTTCAATGTTAAAAGTAAGTAAATTATTATCAAGTTTAATAATATTTATAGTAAAATGTATAATAAAAATAGATTTGAATTAACCGGAAACTTACCATGATTTAGTTTCTTATTAGTTGTGTCATTAATTCGGTTTTTATTTGGCATTATTTGTATGCAAACACACAATTGGTTTCAATAATGAAATAAAGGCACCAATAGTTGACACAATTGTCACAATATATTTAATGAAATATAATTATTTTACAAAACCAAACGCCGGCATAAAATCTATATAAAAGTTAAATCAAATTTAACATAAAATTAAAAATAACGACACAATGAGTGAAATAAAACATTATTTCATATAAATTACAGATTTGAGATATCGATGAAACAAGTTTTGGATACTTTTACAATAAGAAGAAAAATAAAAATTTCACTTTACTTTTGAAATGTTAAAACTGAGACTACGGTTGAATGAATTGCAAGCCTTTAATCGATTAACAAAGTAAGTGATTGTGAAAGTAGTTATTATTCACTCAGGTTTTGAGAAAAATTAATTTTTCAATTTAAATCGTTCATAATATAGCTGTCATTCAATTGCTGTTTGTTTAACACTAAAGTTGTTTAATTTTTTGTGCACAACAGGTCTGAAAGTATAGCATAATCATAATATACTATATTTGCTATATTCCCACTGAATATACACTATAATATTGCAAACTTTATTCCACACATCAATCGCCTTATTATACAATAATATAGTTTATATTTATATGAATTTTGTGCGCAAAATCATTAAATGTTTTACTAAACTTCATATTTAATGATTATAATATTTATTTAAAATACAACTGCATTTATTATAAGCGATGAGACACTCCTTTACTTCATAACCACATTTATTGATAACAAATATACAAATTCCTATTCAATATCTATTTAGTTGGTTTTGGGAAATATAATATTTCATAGATTAATATCACATTTAATTCAAAGTAATTGAGTCTCACATCTGTTTGCTATGAATTGAAACAAAAAAAGTCAAAAACACTTTTCTTTTTATTAAAAGAGTTTATAATTTAATTACTTTGGAAATATGAGGTATAATAGTGTATGAATACAGTGTACTATAATAAGTAGGGGTCACCTCAACTACACTAATATACGGGTTTGAGAGTTGGCATCACTTTTCAAAGTTATATAACTAATGTAAAAGTAAATAAAAATTAATTCATTGGTGAATAAAAATGTAAAATAAACGGAATATATTTTTTTGTTAAATATTTAATTGATTTTTATAAATGTAAAACTTTTAATAAATTATTAATAGATTTAATTAGTATTTTGGTTATCAATGCCCGAGAATATGAATGTTAGTAAAGAATTCATTGAGAATATCATAGTATGAATGGGTATTCTTTACAATAGACTTTTAATAAGTGTAACGTTGTTTGTGAACAAGCATTTAAAAAGTCACATAACATGTGATAAAAGCATTAAAACGTGTTTTTGTTTATTTGAAATGCAATTCAATATAAATTGTGATTAACAATGAATTCAATGCATAATAACAGTAATTATAAGCAATTATTAAGTGATATATCGGAAGAATTCAATACATTTAGTGAACAAAAGGATTCACTTTTAGAGTAAGTGTTTTTTGTGCACATATTTTGACAACAAATTTAAAACCAGAAAAATATATTTCATTTCAGATTTGATTCACAAAAATCTCAACAATTAATTGATTTAACGAAACGTTTGTTTGATTTAAACAAATGTTTGGTTAACCAAAAGGTCAGCCAAAAGAGGGGCGACTTTGCGGTCAAGACATCACTCAATGAGTTGTTTACAAATGGTTTCGATTGCGAACAGATTTGGGAACAAATCCAACTCCAGAACCGACCCGTTCTCGACCTCCTGGTCGCCAAAGTGGCCCGACTTTCGGCCGCAACCAATCCATTGACTATCAATCTTAAGACTGAGACTCAGAGCCAACAAGTGATTGAATCGGAACACAATGTGAGCCAAAATGACGACCAAAACAGTGATCTCTTCTCTGAAGAATCGAGTGATGAGTTGTCCGAAGAAGAAGGAGAAGAGGACGAGAAGGAGAAGAAAAAGAAGAAAATCACTTTTGTTGAGCCGAAGAAAGCGCTGCCGAAGTCTGTGGTCGACGACGTGTTCTTCAATTTGCATGAAATGCACGCTTTTTTAGACACCGAAGATCTCAAAGAAGAGAAGAAAATGTCCGCAAATGATAAACAAGAGGAAGAGGACAGCGATGGAGATAATGAAGACGACGACGATATCGACTATTTTAAGGGATCAGAGGATGAAGACGAGGAAGAAGTTGATTCCGATGGCAGAGACGCCATGTTTAATGACTTCTTTGATCCACCGATTGGTGAAAATGTTGAGAAAGTGAATCAATTAGGAAGTGATGGCGAATCTGATGAAGAAAGCGATGGAGACATTGATGCAGGCATTGATACCAGAGATGTTGACATAAATGATCTTAAATTGAATGAAAAAGACAGTAAAAACATAGACATCGCTCTGAATGATGGCAGCAGTGATAGTGACTCTGAAGACGAACCCTTTTATAAGAAGAATACCAAACAAACCAATGATTCAAACGATACCTCAAAGTCTGAATTTGAGAGAATCCAAGAATCACTTAACGAAAAGATCTCAAAACAAGAGAGACTTAATCTGATGAGCAAATCGTGGCAAATGAGAGGCGAAATCTCTTCAGAAAAGAGACCAGAGAATAGTCTACTCGAAGAACACCTGCACTTCGATCACACGTCAAGACCGGCGCCACTCATCACCGATGAGACGACATTTAAATTGGAAGACATTATTAAACAGAGAATTAAAGACAATTCATACGACGACTGCGTCCGCAAAGTGAAGCCCAAAGAGAAACCATTTGAATACCGAAGAAGACTAACCATGGAATCGGAAAAAAGTAAACAAAGTTTGGCTCAAATATACGAAAACGAGTACTTAAGACAACAGCAGACAGAGAAGGAGGACAACGAAAACACAGAACAGAAGAACATTAAGAAACAAATGCGAAATCTATTCATACAATTAGACTCGTTGTCGAGTTTCCATTTCACTCCCCGTCCCGTTCAGCCCGACATCAAAATCATTAACAATATGCCCGCCATTACTGTCGAAGAAGTGACGCCTTTGGCCACCAGTGAAGTGTCACTATTAGCGCCTCAAGAGGTGTTTAATGCCCAGAAACGAGAATTGCAAACAAAGTCTGAAAAGTCCGAAACCGATCGAAAGCGCGACCGAAGAGTCAAAAAGAGTATTCAAAGCAAAAAATTTAAATACAATGAAAGCAAAGGAAAGGCAACGATAAAGAAAACTAAAGATTTAAACCCCTCTTCAGATGTGAAACATTTGAGTTCTTCGAAAGCGTTTTTCGATAAATTACAGGAAAACGTAACGCAAAATATTAGTAAAAATAAATCACCGAAAAAGTTAAAGAAAATTACCAAACAATCCAATGAATTGAAACTTTAATAATTTTATTCATTGTAAATTTAATTATTTTAAATAAAATGATTTTTAGAAATATAATTAATGTTTGCGTCCTTTCTTTGATTTCCTTTGAGAGCCCACTTTAGCCCCCTTTCGAGCGGCGGTCACGAGATTATTGAAACGTCCGCTGAGTTTGGCTTTCTTACGCTTATTTAGTGTTTGTCTGTTGAGCGGTATATAAGCGAAGGGATCGGGTTTTCCCTTCCGTTTCATATCGCCTTTCGCTTTGTTAGACCGATATTCGCCTCCAAACTCTTTGTCCACCGCTCTGTGAATGCCTTTTCCTCCCGTTTTATAATTAGATTGTCTAGAATTAGATGTCTTTACACTTTGTTTGTTAGACACCATATCGTCATCGATGTCATCATTTTGGTCCATATCTTCGTCGTCCTCTTGTGCTCCCCTTTTGGTTCCCCTCTTATCCAAGTCTTGAATCACAAGCTTTCCGTCGGAACTGAATTCAAACGCGTCTTTCTTCTCTTTGGGCTTCAAATCGGGATTTTTATGCAAAATATTTTGACTCATTTTAGAGCTCAACAAATCGATGATTTCGTTTTCATTCGACTCGTCTTTCATCCATGACTTGACATCTTTTCGGGAAACACTTGTCATCTGATCGTCTTCTTCCGACTCCTCATCAGACGAATTGGCGATTATGTCCTCAAACTCTTTGCGACTTCTGTTCAATGAAAAGCATTTGTAAAAATATAATAAAGAATTTGCAATCAATACTAACGCTTTAGATGTGGTTATATTTGTCTGTCTATCACTTTCATTGTCTTCAGTAAACCTCTTCTTTCTTTCCTCAACTTTACGAATATTTTTCAACACTTTTCTGTATTCTTCGGGAATCATCTTTGAGATCATTAAATATCTAAAAATAATTAATTATTCATTAGTCCTATTGTTTAAACACTAATATAAGAAATATTCATTAATACCCGTATTTGCGAACCAATCGAATGAACATTTCCTTAATCTTAACCCTAAAGTGATTTTTATGTTTACGATTAATATTCGACAGATTACTGATCAACAGTTCCAGATATGTCGACAACTGATCCAAAGAAGCGGTTCTGAAAAAATATTTCACAAAATCCAAAGACGTCTGTATTATCTGTCGATTGTCTGAACTCGATTAATATTCGACAGATTACTGATCAACAGTTCCAGATATGTCGACAACTGATCCAAAGAAGCGGTTCTGAAAAAATATTTCACAAAATCCAAAGACGTCTGTATTATCTGTCGATTGTCTGAACCGAGACTTGTAATGATATTCTCAATCAAATCGGATTCAACGTGTTTATGGATTTCTTGGCGGAATTGTGAATACAATCGCGTCAGACATATGATGACCGCAGAAGAAGGACATTCTTTGCTTTTCATTAACGTTATCATAATTTCCATCAAATCGTTAACGTCTCCAGAATTCAGTATCTTATGAGCGTTTGCAATGCCAACGATCAAATCCATTGCCGCAGTTTTCACTTTATGAGAGTTAATCTGCAGACAATTCAATGATTTGGTAATCATTTCAATGTATATATCCCTCCATTCTATTGATTGGTTATTTTGATTCTCATTATTACTAATGATTTCTTTGAGTGCTTTCAATGGGTATGACTTGGAAGACGATAGGCATGTGGAGAGCGATCCAATCAATAAAGTCAACAATTCGTTCAAATTGTTTGACACAAATTTCTTGCATACAATGGAATCGCTTCGACAAATCTCTTCGAGTATACGAAAAGCTTTTTTCTGTTCTGTAATCAGTTTATTGTCTCCAACAAACACAACCACTAATTGACTGTATATTTGTTTCAAATTATTTTTACGGATATATGGAATAAAAGCGCGGATCAAATCCATTAATGATTGTCTCATAACTGGACTATTTTCAGAGTTTTGCAACTTTTCGATAATCTTTTCATAGAATGAAATCAATATAGAATTTTCGGAAACTGAGAAAAATATCTCAATTATTTCATAGATAGAAAAGAGTTGATTCTTAATTTCATCTAAATTTTCTTCATTTGTATAAACGTTAAACAAAATGGGAATAAAATTTTTAGAAAATCGACTCAATTCTGTCCGCAATGGTTGTCCAGAAGGCGAGTCAAAGCATTTCGATAAGTTCTTAAAAGCGGTCAAAACATATTTCCTAAGCGACGAATCGTGTGATATAATATCGCCTAATGTTTTGGCAATTCGTTTAAACGAATGGTCAAAATCTTTCGGTCGATTGCAAAACGACGGCAGAAGTGACCAAATTTGTGATAAGAGGATGGAACAGGTCTTCGCTGTGATCACATTGCCGTTTGATTCCAGTGTTTGGCACGTCTTCCGCAACACTGTTGCCATTGGAATAAAATAGTCGATAAAAAATGCCAAATCAGTCTCTTTTACATTGTCTCTGAGCACTGGAATGAGCCAATTGTGAGATACGTCAGTGTTTTCTTCGTTTAGATCCAATGGACATAAATTGATAATAAATTTAGGGCTGAAGACTTGAATGGCGCGACCGATAGTGCGGTCGATATTAGAGGCGTAAGCGTTATCATAACTCTCGCGAATTGTAATCAATTTGATAATAATTTTGGACATATATTGTGCAAAATTCTCATTCAAAAAGTGAGATATAAGTGCAAAGATGGGAATATAAGCGTTGAAGTATTCGTATTGCAACGCCTTTTCAATACTCGAATAGACTCTTTCGATAATCTGTTTGTCGATCTCAAGACTCGACGGTTCGATACAATGAGAGTATATTTGCTTCAAATTATTTGTAACATTCAAATGAACTTCTTTTGCGTCGGTTAGGAGACAAGCGATGAATGCGTTCATAAGTTTCGGCAAATGATTAAAACATAGCTTTTGGTCGATTCGATATAAGTTAAGAAAAGCCTGTTTTATGGCTTCAATCCACGCACACAACGGTTGACTGTCGTTAACGTTTGGCTGATAGTCATAGAGCGCTGATATTAGCCGTGCGTTCAGATCCGGTGTCAGAATCTCTTTGTGAGGATTCGCCGAAAACAATACATTAAATGCTTTAAAAGATTGCGAAACAACCAAAACGTTTCCAAAAGTCATTTGCGTTAGTATTGATTCGCAACACTTCTTGAGGCACGCGTTCGGCAGAACCGATAAGATATCTCAGTTATTTAAGTTCTGTATATCTCAGCTCAAATACAATAGTAACTAAGGCACTAGGAGATCAAAAGAATTTGTCTTTAGACGCCAGTCAAATCGCTAACCTACTGTCTTTCTCGAGAAGCTAACCGTTGTGTTTGTCTTAAGGATTCTCGCGATCGATCGTTGAGAGCACTTCCGGATTCGGCCCTTATTATGAACAGTAAGCGAAAGGATTATCTCAAAGATATGTTTGGTTGAACTCAGTTCCCAAACAGCGTTTTCTTGTTGTTGAAGAAGTGACGCCAAACTGTTGGTTATGGACTCTATGATCAAACAGTTGTCTCCTTTGATATATTTGGCCAAATAGTCGACTAAAACTTTGGACGTTTCGGAAAACTTCAGTCGAATCACATTCTGTGGCAATCGTTTGATAACCATTTGAATCAATGAGAGAATTGCTGTCAAAGTCTCTTCAATGTCCGCGGTTTCCAAACATGTCATTAAAGCCGCAAAATATTCGGTTTCCGTTTGCGATCCGCCATTCGATGTAATGGTTTCGGTAACGGCCGCCAAAACCGATAGCATCTGCTTATGAATGGCCGACGAAGAGTTAAATCCCGTCAACAGCTTATTGAAGCTAATGTTTGAACAGTTGGTCCAAACGCTGGCAAACGATTGGCCGCCAATCGACTCGGCGTCGGACGCCTTACCGGCCGAGAGGTTATCCAAACCTAGTTTCTGGAAATGAGTCAAATTGTGTTGATGTAAGACATCTTCGCTCAATGGCATCGATCGCTGCCATTGCGTGGTCTTCGGGGCCGAAGAGGCTGTGGTGTGGGATGTGTTGCGAGCGCCGACTCGATGCCGATTGGTGTGAGGGTTGCAACTACTGGACCCACCCTTTGACCACCGCTTGCCCTTACCTTTGGTCGCTTTCCCCGCGATTCGCATCACTTATTGCTAACCAATTGTTCACTCAATGAATACAAAACAAACAATTCATTGATTGCAACCAAAAACACATTTAAATGCCATTCAAAGCACGCATTCATGTGAAGCACATGTCTATCGCTTACGAGTCATTCAAATACAACGTTACTCTGGAATGACGTAACGAATGGTTGAATGCATTGAATGAGTGAATGAATGAAAGAGTTGTTTGTGTTGTGAAACAAATCGTCAAATGAAGTGAAATAACAAAACATTTAATTATTGAATCGCTTTTAATGCCAAACACTTGTAGTTGTGATTCAGTTGTGATTCAATTGTAAACGTGGTTTCAGATGAGGGAAAGCCGTCGACAGAGACAACACTTGTAGTGACTAATCTGTAAATGATGTCCAATCAGTCGTCTTCAGCCAATCAGCAAAACGTCACTCAATTGAACACTGAATCCGATGCCAAAGAGAGCCATAAATTCAATTTCATCTACACTTCAGACTTGGATGACGTCTTCTTTCGCATCAAATGGTAAGCCTTTGTCTAATCATCACTTGTGTATCACTTGTTTCTCTTCATCAGCGGTACGTTAGAGGGATTGGAGGCAAACAGTCATCTGAACGATCACTTAGTGTCTCCCCATCTGTACATCACATGCGATCTCTACTCCAATGGACAGCTCTTATGTCCGACACAACAAACCCCTTACAAACACATGACCACCAGATTTGAGTCCGTTTTGTATCTATTGTTTGACTCAAACATAACATTAATGTTGTTGTTTGCCATGAATTGACAGATGGAATGAATGGCTGTTATTTCCTCTCAAGCTGTCAGACATTCCTCGAGACACTCTCCTAAGTCTGGCAGTTGTCGACACTTCCAGTACAGCGAAGTCAGAGATATTGGGCGCCACCGCTATCACCGTATTTGGCAAACACGGCTCACTCAGGCGAGGCATGTATGACCTCAGGGTTTGGCCTAAAGCTAACTCCACTAATGATAATCACGACATCACTCACGGGAATAACGGGAAACACAACATATCGGATCAGATCAACCGAATTAACAAAGTATTGAACACTATTTTTTGCTTATTTTCACTATAATTATATTAATATCAAAATCTAATGTTTGAACCGTTATATTAGGCGAAGAAGAAGTTCAGGAATGGAGAAGTGGTGCGAATGGATTGGTTGGATAGACTCACGTTTCTTGAGATCGAGAAATTGGTTCAGACGGAGAAGAAGAAGACTAATTATATTTATTTGTCGATCGAGTTTCCTGTGGTGTCAGTCAATGGTATCGACCATTCAGTGGTGTATTTCGAAAGGGGAGCCGAAGAGAGCTGTCAGTATAGCTTTATTGAGAACGATTTGGTGATAATACCGGACCCGGAGATGTCGATGGAGAATCTGGTGGAAAGCAAACACCATAAACTGTCCCGAAGTGTCAGGAGTGGTATCAACGACAGAGATCTGAAGCCCAACTCAACGGTTAGGGACCAATTGAATGCCATTATGTGTTATCCGCCGACGAAAGTGCTGTCAAACGAAGAACAGGACTTATTGTGGAAATTCAGGTTCTATTTAGTGAATCAGAAGAAAGCGTTGACCAAATTCTTGAAGTCAGTGAACTGGCAGTTGACTAACGAAGCGCATCAGGCGATTGAAATGCTCGCAAACTGGCAGCCAATTGACATCGAAGACGCTCTGGAACTGTTGTCGCCTCAGTTCCAACACCAGGCCGTCAGACGCTATGCCGTAACCCGTCTGAGACACGCGCCCGACGAAGTGAGTGCCGTTTATACTAATTCACTAATAGTTGTCAATATATTGTCATTTTATTTTGCTTTTAGGAGTTGTTGTTATATTTGCTTCAATTAGTTCAGGCCCTGAAGTATGAAAATTTTCAAGACATTAGACACGCGTTTGAAAAGGAAAAGAGTGTGTCTAACGATGAGAAGACTTCTGATAGGGAGAGGTATTAGTTGTTTGATATTTATTATTAGTATTAGATATTTGGCTGTTTTATTGTTTTACTAATATTTTAATATATTTAATAGGAAGAGCAGCACAGCGTCAGCTGTTTTAAGCGAATCATTCAATGCTTTGAAAATTGATAATCAATTGAATGAAAACAACACTGAAAATGATTTGAATACTAAAGAGGTAATTGTAAAAGCGTTTTATGGAAATAAGTTTTACTGTAATTGAAATATTCAATTGAAAGGAGAATTTGTCGACATTCCTGATCTCGAGGGCGTGCGCTAACGACACATTAGCCAACTATTTCTTCTGGTATTTGATGGTTGAGTGCGAAAACGGACAGTTGGCTGACGTGACCAATACTATCAACGCTACGACTAATGCAAACACAACCAACAGTAACGAACCGATTAAAGTGAATGACATGTACTTAATAATGATGAGACGGTTTAGTTTACGGCTACTGAAAGGCAGCAGTGATATGAAGGCTCGCAGACAACTGCTCTCAAGACAGCAGACGTTTGTGGAGAAATTGGTTCAACTGATGAAAGTGGTCGCCCGTGAGAACGGCAACCGCAAGAAGAAGATAGAAAGGCTTCAGAACCTGCTGTCAGACGTCGAGACGTTTAAAATCAATTTCACGACCTTTGATCCGTTACCCCTACCCCTCGACCCCGACATCAAGATTACGGGTGTCGTCCCATCGAAGGCCACTTTGTTTAAGAGCGCTCTAATGCCCGGAAAGTTGGCTTTTATGGCCACAAATAATACCGAATATTTCATAATTTTTAAACACGGCGATGACCTCAGACAGGATCAGCTTATTCTTCAAATGATTACTTTAATGGATAAACTGTTGCGAAGAGAAAACCTAGACTTAAAGCTCACACCGTATAGAGTATTGGCCACCAGTAGTAAACACGGATTCGTTCAGTTTATTGACTCCATATCAGTGGCCGAAGCTCTGGCCGCCGAAGGGAGTATTCAAAACTATTTCCGAAAGCATTCGCCCTCTGATGCTATATATGGCATCTCTCCCGAAGTGATGGACTCATACGTTAAGTCATGCGGTAATTATTTTTATTATTCGTCGTTCACTTTAAGCATACATTTAGAAACTTATTTTTATTGTCTTTTAAAGCGGGTTATTGTGTGATAACATATTTGTTAGGCGTCGGAGACCGACATTTAGATAATCTATTGCTCACCAGAACCGGAAAGTTGTTTCACATAGACTTCGGGTTCATTCTGGGAAGAGATCCGAAGCCAATGCCGCCGCCAATGAAGTTGAGCCGCGAAATGGTGGACGCGATGGGCGGCACAAACTCCGAACACTACCAGTCGTTCCGAAAGCTGTGTTACACATCATTCTTGCATCTGAGACGACACGCGAACCTTATACTCAACTTATTCTCGCTTATGGTCGACGCCAGTGTTCCCGACATAGCCTTAGAACCGGACAAAACCGTGAAGAAAGTTCAGGACAAGTTCAGGCTAGACCTCAACGATGAGGAGGCCGTGCACTACATGCAGGCGCTCATCGATGTCAGCGTCAAAGCAGTCATTCCAGCGGTTGTCGAACAGATCCACAAAATGGCTCAAGTATTACATATTACCCTCTTTTCCATTATATTTTCTCTAATATTTCATTAATTTTGTTATAGTATTGGAGAAACTGATTATTGGATGCCTTATTATTAAGTGCCTTATATTGAATCCGTTACTCGAAATCAAGTCATACTATATTTGAAATTAATTACTTTTGTTAATGAATTTGAGTTGTTTTCATAATTTGTTTTATGATTTGTTTGATTTATTAGTATAAATGTTTGAATATATATTTGTTTAAATTATTTATGTTTGGGTCTACGCGACCAGTGGTCCAAAGTTTTTATTGTATACAACAAAACACTTTAATTTATTAATTACTATCTCTCTCTCTCTCTCTCTCTCTCTCTCTCAACAGATGGCTCTCAACGCAACCCTTTGTCTCGCTTTTCGCACAACCACTCCACACAACACAACACACTATAAGCCATAGGTTTTGAACACAAATCAAGTGATGTTTTGAGTCAACACTTGGTCTCACTTTTCAGCCATTAATCTACAGATCAGTCAATAAATTGAGAGACATTTTACGGACAACTCTTTCATACCATTAGCCCATTGCTTCCAACACAAGACATTGTCACACAATTGGATCCAATTATCAAATCTGTGGTAAGTTTTGCAAAATTTTTTAAAAACACGTGTTTTTCATTTGTTATGAAATTTATGGCTAGAAATGACACCAAAACTGTCGGAACCGTTACCACCGGATGTGATCACTCAAGACATGCCTATCATTCATATAATACACGAGGAATACAAAGACAAGTATTGCGATAATTGTGTCCAACGATCGGATCAATTGAAGAGATGTGCGAAATGTCTTCACATGTATTACTGCAGTAAAAAGTGTCAGAGAATGACTGGAAGTATCACAAGAATCGCCGCAACTGTGGCCGAGACGTGTGCGTCGGGCTGTCGTCGCCCCTACAGTGGCCGAGTCGTGTGGGTCGGGCTGTCAGCGCCGCAACTGTGGCCGAGACGTGTGCGTCGGGCTGTCGTCGCCCCTACAGTGGCCGAGTTGTGTGCGTCAGGCAGTCAACAGGTATTTGATTAACAATTGACTGTTTATTTAATTTTAATTGTTTTTATCTCACATTTTAGCCACAACTCGCCGCCAACTGCTGCACAACTCGTGCGCTGGCAATCATCGCCGCCGATCTATGGCTCAAATAAATGGCCGCCAGTCATCGCCGCTATCAATACAAAATAATTGCATCATTATTTCGGTTTGACACAAACACAAAATATTTTGTACATATTATTATACATTATATACCCCCTGTTTCACACATTTCTTTTCACTTTTCACTTTTCACTTTTCACTTTACTTACTTTACTTTACTTATGATAGGAGCGCAGCGAGCAATAATAATAATAATATTAATAAGTAATAATATTAATAAATAATAATATTAATAAGTAATAATATTAATAATAACGTAACTAATATAATACTAAATAATCAACATTGATAAATATAATAATAATAATAAATGGTATAACTGTATAATTGCCGCAACGAGAACACGTCTTCGTTCGTCACGCTAGAAACAGATTAATGTCTGGCCAAGTTCTCGGTAAAGTTGTACTCATGGCGTGATGCCGGCAAAAATTGATAAGTGTTTTTGCAGCCAAACGGGGTGCTCACGCTCCGTGCGGTCTTGTCCTCGAGTGAGTGCGTCATGGGCGGTTCACCAGGCCCATCGCGTATCAATGCGAACTGGACGATCATTTGTAAATAATTTAAGAGGTGGCGGTTTTAAGAAACAGCACTTTGTGTGGACTGAAAAGACGGAGGCTATTCTTATGGAATGTGCCGATTCTGTAAAAAGTGTAAATAATGGAAAGTTGCCAATGAAGGATTTAACGGATAATTTTATAAAATCACTTATTGATAAACAAATTATATTTTATAAATCATCTATTACAGAAAATTCAATTAAAAGAAAATTATGTTCATTACAAAATCCATCAGAAAATAAAGAACGCGTAACTCTCAAGTGGACAGAAGACAATAAAAGGACTTTGATATGTTGTGGAGTGGAAGCTGAACTCCTCCATGACCGCAATAAATCTATTCCTAAGGGAACACTTCTTTATGATATGTTTATAATTAAAGTTCCGGAATATAAAGCAAGTGTTGAAAATCTTCTGCAACAATTTAATAGATTTAAAGACAAAATGCTGAGCGAAGAGTTAGATGAGATATTTAAGGACATCGACAACAGACTTACAGTTGAAGACATCGATAAACAAAACAAAACAAAATATAATATTCCCGATGACGTGAGACAATTGCGCAAATGGCGAGACATCGGATTAGAATTAGGACGACAGCCACTGTTTAAGGCAATGTGCGCTAACTGCGGACAACTTCTTTTCGGTGACGGCAAAGTGAATGGTCGCTGGACAACAGTGCGAGTCGAAGCCAATGAAACTCCGCCAGTGTGCGCAAGATACGAACATTTAAACAAAAACATTCCATATAACAAATCAGAAAATGAATGGTATCTTTGCAAAATCTGCAAACGAGATCCGAAAGGAGTGTTGGAAATGTTTAATGTGCTTAACCCGGAAACAAACACTATGACACTGCCGCCAGAGTTGTCAGAACTCAAAGGTTGGCTTGAACTATCATCGGTTGCGCTAATGGGTACATATCATACAATTGCGAATAAACCAAACCCAAAAGGCCGACGATTTCAACATCAAATTGGAGAGACTGATATGATGTCTAAAAAAGACAAAGCATATTTCACTCTCTTCACATTAATGCAACAAAAACTAAGTCAAACTTCTGATGATAATGACGAAAGTTCTAATAAAAAAGGTAAGAGAAAACACAGGGTGAAACGAGCCCTTCAATGGCTAAAACAATGGAATCCGTTGTATCAGACGTTTTACTCAAACTATGAAACACTTTTGCCGTACATTGAAAAGAATAAAAATCCGTTTCTTTTAGCAAATGTTTCAAATCCCAAAACAACAGACGGTTCGCAATTAAATGAGAATATGGGAGACGAACAAGTGGGAACGTGGATCGCTGCCGAAAACTATACTGGCGATCACGACCCCGATGACGAAGAAGACTTTGCGGTCGGTGTTACACACCCGAAAAATATCAACACAAAAGAACAAAGTGAACGAGAAATTCGTAATCTGACTCGACCAGGTCTTAATAATACAAATCTCGAAGCCCTGGCGTATCCGCGCGAATATCCATCTGGTAAAGGATCGTTCAATCCCAAAGGACAACACAAACACCGCGAATATTGCAAATGTTGCCTCTTGAATTATGAACCGCGTTGGCGACAAAACGAATTCTTCATACACTTTCAACTCAATCGATATGTTAAAGATTCGCTCAAAGCATACAAAAGAATTGTAATCGCAAATGTTAAAACTGCTGTAGAGAAACCGACTGCAGGTGAATTGAAGAAGGGACAGAATATGTATGACAAGTACGGAGAAAGAGTGCCGGCAAATATTCCCGGTTCTCAAAGTTACTGGTGGGCGGCATTACAAGAACTCCACGCAATAAGTGTTGCTATGGGACGTGAACCGGACTATTTTGCAACAGTAACTACTAATGATAATTGGCCAGAAATACAGTTTGTGTTGAGACATGGACCCGGTGGTGAACCGTGTGACATGTGTCCGCACGACGATGAATATGGCGAACCGGCAATACACAACGCAACTGAATGTTCTATCGCATTTCATCAACGGTGGATGACTTATAAGAAAAACAATCTCGACAAAGAAGGAGAATTGGGAAAAGTTGTGCGATATTGGTATCGGCGCGAATATCAGTGGCGAGGCGGCGGTCATATTCACTGTGCTATATGGGTTGATCCAAACACCAAAAAAGAACACGTTGTGACAGCGGAAATACCACGCGGTGGGACAGACAAAGAAATACAGAAAGAACTGGAAATGCTTGTGAAACGACATCAGATTCACACGTGTAGAGCAGACAAGTGCTTTGTAATCGGGAGAAAGAAGAAAAAATTAATAAATTGTCGTTTCGGATTTCCGTATCGATTCTGTGCAGAAACAATGCAATCGGAAGACAGCCTTCGAAAATTATATCGGCGAAGATGTCACGAAGATCGGAGAGTTGTGCCTTACAGTTACGGACTGTTATTAACAATGCGGGCACACGTTAATATTCAAGAAGTGCATGGATCCGGTTGGGAGATGTATTTGGCTAAATATATGACAAAACCAGAACCAACTAAGAGAGTGCGATGGGGAAACAAAGTCTCGAAAGAAGCATCAGATGTCGAAAGATTCTTGAAAATGAGACTCATTGGATCGGTTGAGGCTAATGATCATATGCTTCAGTTTCCCGCAAAAAGTTCAAATATAGAAGTTATATATCTCCCGATTGAATTGCCGGGCGATATCGAAAGACTGGTGCTCCGACGCAACAAAGATTTGCCATCAGATCCAAACTCAGAAGACGTATATTATTTCTCGAAAATTGACAAATATCTCGATCGACCAATAAATCTAAGACATTTAACATATCCCGAATATTTCAAAGATTACACATTAAAATCATCACAAAAATTTGCAAATGTGGGTAAAGACGATGACTGCTCGGATATTGAAGAAAGTGAAGAACTCGAAAATGACGAGAACAAATTAATAGATCTCAAACAAAGAACAGTTGTAAAGCGTAAACACTCTGCAGTCATTCGATATCCTTTTCTCCTGCCGTATGGCAAAGACCAAGAGAAATATTATTTGAAAATAATTTTGCAAAAAATTCCTATTGATAGAAATAGTCTCCATACATTGATATCTGAACAAAACACTGAAGGCACATATATGAATGAGTGTTTGTTAAGAAATCTCTGGGATCACGAATCAGCACTAGAATTTCTTGCAAATGCAGCGACTATGCCTTTCAGCAAAGAGAAATTAATGAAAATTGCCGGAGAAATGATGAACAACAATTACATTTCTGCTTTAGATTTAGAACAATTCGTAGGAACACTAGAAATTCGAGACCCGAATCTAAGAGATTTCACTGATGAACACGAAATCGAAGATGATAATAAAGATATTGAAGTGAATTACCCGATTCAACAGATTGATTTTAAACCACTTCAGTATTTCATCAAATCATTTAACGAAGAACAGAGCCAGATATTTGAAACGATACGCGAGGCATTCGATGAAGGCAAACAGATGTGTGCTTGTATTGTTGGCCCGGCAGGCACTGGTAAGAGTCATCTGTTGAAAGGATTGTGCGCATTGATCAGAGAACTTGACATTGGTGCGTTTCAAATATTGGCACCTACAGGTTCAGCCGCTCACCTGGTGAAAGGCCAGACAATTCACTCGTATTTTAAAATTGATTTGAAAAACAACTCTCACTTGAAAATAAACACAATTGAAGGCGAAATGCTAAAAATGTGCAAAGTGTTATTTATTGATGAAATGTCTATGATAACAAGTGTAGTGTTTGAAGAATTGGAAAAAACCTGCAGACAAATGAACAAATTTAAAACATCGGGAAAAATTAAGCCGTTTGGTGGAAAACACATTATTCTATTCGGAGATCCGGCACAACTTCCCACTCGATATCATGATCACATATATTGTATGAAAATATTCCAACACTTTAAAATATTTGCATTAAAAGAGATTGTTCGTCAGGACAACAAAGAATTTGCTCAAATGTTACGAGAAGTTCGGTTAGCTAATGTGACGAAAGAAGTGATCGCATATTTCAAACAAAGAATGGTTAAAGACTATGATATTAATGAAATAATTGCGAAAAATCTTCACATAATTGTGTCTCTTCGCAAAAAAAGAGATGATCTCAATAATGAAATATTAGAAGCGTTGTCTGGTGATTGCAAAGAATACATAGCTCACGACACTAATGGCCACCACAAAACAATCGAATGTGAGTTGGAAAAAATGCACATCGAAAGTATTTCAGAAAAGTTACCAACTGTTCTGCAATTAAAAGTTGGAGCTGTGGTTATTCTTCGGCGCAACTTAAACACCGCTGCGGGGCATGTGAACGGAAGGGTTGCAAAGGTTAAAGTAATGGGTGAACGATATGTTATCATCACAACACTCGATGAACCGATAGAAGATATACCAATAACGCCTATTAAAGAATATCTCGAATTTTGTGGACAAGAAAAAAGATTTATTAGAGAACAGTTACCTCTCGAACTAGGATGGGCAGTGACAATACACCGAGTGCAAGGTATGACACTCGACGACGTATATGTGTATTTAGATAAAGACATTTTTGAATCCGGGCAAGGATACACTGCTTTATCACGGCCACGCAAACTTGAGAATCTTCGACTGCTGGCATTCGAACCTAAAAAAATAAAACTTAAAAATTATTATAAAGAACTACTTGAATGGGTGGACAAAGTAAATCTTTTAAATCCTAACCGAGAAGAATACTTTTCACCACCAGCGAAGAAACTAAAAGATGAGAAACGACTTAAAGATTATAGAGATATAAAATCAAATAATAAGAAACCGAAAGATAAGAAAGATAAAGACAATAAAACACTTTATTCAATATTTGACAAACCAACAAAAACCAATGAATCAAAACAAACAGAAGCACTCGACAGCCAAGACATAACTGAAGGACTTAAAGGGTTTTCTCTGAATACACCGACAAAAAATAAACGACCGCCGTTAGATCCTGAGGCGAGTCCTGCAAAACCTAAAAATCTTCGTTTTGACGAACCAATGGACACGAGTGAACTCAACAGATTAGATCAATATGACGATCTGCCAGGTATTTGCACTGATCTGTTAGAACAATTAATTACAGAACGAGTGATTACATGGGATTGCCTACCGTTAAGACACACAATTCTCGAACAAAACAATGAATTGTGTGCACGAGTTGATGAATTTCTTAACTCTCAACCGTTGACTTACACATCGCGTGTGAAAGGAAGAAATTATAAGTTAAACGACTGTAACGAAATACCGCAAGAAATGAGACAACACTACAGAGGAGTAGGCAATCGTGGAGACGGCAACTGCTGGTATTATGCCGTTTCACGAACTTTGTTTGGCGACACAAAATATATGCCTGTTATACGTTTCGCATCATTATTAGCAGTGCTGAGACATATTAATTATTTTGATGACTTTTCTCGTCGAACAATAGCGGACGGCATTCATGAAAACGCACGTTTGAAGTTCACATGCCTTTCAATATGTACTTTGTCTGACAAAGAGGACATAACTCGTGAATATTATAACGCCCTCAAATTACCAAATAATTTTTCGTGGGCCTTTAGAGTTGTTGAATTAGCAACACAAATAGCAATCAATAGGCCGATATATGTGTACACGAGTCAAAAACATATGGCTAATACGTGGATTGCTCACAGTGAAGAAATACAACATAAAACACCAATCTGTATTAGGCATCACCAACTTCACTTTGAAGCACTAATGCCATTGCCTAATGCACCACTTCCCGTGAGACCACGTGCTCACAATTTAATTACTGACGGACCTAATCTTGACCCTGTGTATGTTGACGTTTATGAACAAGAAATTGAATTTATGTAAATATGAGTTCTGTATATAAACTGTAAATAAACTAACAATTATAAATAATCAGACTATAAATCCATTTATAATGTATTTGGTTTATATTAATCCTTCTTTTATAATAAATAATTACAATTAACAAACTGTTGTTTAATTTAAAAGTGAATTTTAAGAATAATTTTTAAATATAATGTAAAATTGTAAATATTTTGTGTTAAAACAAATAATAAGTATTAATTAATAATAACATATTAATCAGATTATGAATCCAAAATTCATAATGTATTTGGTTTATATTAAACTTTTACATCGTATAATTACTATTGAGATCCATGACACACTTTGTACATAGTTATATTTGTACATATATTTGTATATACTATAGTGTTAAAGTCTGACATTTATATATTTGAATAATGTAAAAATATCAGATATGTATGTTACACATTGTAAATAGAAATTATTAATAATTTAATAATCAGATTATAACTCAAAAAGTTGTAATGTTTTTGGTTTATATTCAACCTATTGTAAAATAATTAATAATTATATATTAATCCAAGTTTTATTTATATAGATATATTTAAATGTAAATATTGTAAATATAAAAATTTCGATGGTGTGTTATATATTTAGTATCATGTACTGAAATTATGTAATTTTAGTAAATGATACTAAATATATAACACACCCTATGCTCTGGTAGGTCTCATCCCATTGCGTACACCTCCTCGTGGTTGGGAGAGGGCAACCCTACCCGAGCGCTCCTATCGCTCCAAGAGCCGCATTTCCTCTTTTCTCTCTCTCTCTCTCTCTCTCTCTCTCTCTCTCACTCACACACACACACAACACAAACACAATACAACACACAAACAAAATG
>CAJPIZ010000753.1:4262-21137 GCA_905368565.1 Medioppia subpectinata | reverse complement strand
AACAAAATTTTACTTATTAAACATACCCTACAATGACGACAATGTGGGTTGAATGACAACACCGGATGGGTACCGAACGATCCTATAAACCACATTATTTATACTGAATTGTGGTTAAAAATATAAAATCACAAATGTGCCAATAATAATTTCATAAACTTTTGCACATATAATGAAATTATAAAATATAACACTTTACAGTTTATTATTTTAGTTCATAAAATAGCTTTTAAATCAATTTAAAACAACATTTATATAATAAGACTTTACAAATTTATATTACTACACTCTTTATCTCTTATTAATAACTTCATAGATTTATCATTACAAATTACAAAATAAATTTTATAAACAATTAAAATATCAATTAATTAATGTAATATTAATCCAGCGTCCGGTGCCTTATAGTAACTACCAATGTTTATTAAAGTATACTTGTCTTATTGAATGGACTATTATCCCAATAGACAAGTACTTAAGTATCCTGATGGATATCATGATTAGTTGAAAAACAATATTCTTTAGGTTAGAGATTAAATATATAAAATATAATTTGTTTTTATACAAATAAAGTGTACTATAATTTTACATTTCCATTATACTTTTGAATCAAAAAGTTTTGATTATACGTGATAACAATTATTAGTATCAAAATATAACATTTTAACAATATTCTAGAACCCAATTGATTTAGGTGGCAGTATTATAATTATTTAATATTGTATGAACGTCATAAATTAAGCTTGATAAATAAATTAAAAATATAATAAGTGTACTTTAAATCATAGTGACCTCACAAATTGTTATGTATAAATAATATAAGCTAAATTTAATATAAATAATTAATATTTGTAATTAATTTTATTGTAATGATGGATTTTTATCTCTAACTACACTACCTGGTAAACAACTATTAATATTGGCTGGTTATACTAGTTACATTAGTCTTTTATATCAGTGCATCAAACAATATGAGAATTTTATATTGTAAACTCACAATTATTTATATAAAACATTATTAATACGGATAGTAAATTTGAAGAATATTGTTGTGCCTCGTTAATATTTACTTTGTATTGTTGAATTAAAATTGGTTCTAATGAATACAAAATATTAACGCAATAAAATAATTTTAAACTGTAATTTAATCACAAAGTTTATGATAATAACATTGATGATATTTTAATAATTATACTAATGGGGGGACTCCGCACCACAGACTTTTTAACATTACATTAAAATATAAATTATTTATATTTTACAATCGCTGCTCAGGTGTCCGAAGCGGTCAGACTATTGCCCGATCGTGAGGTACAACTCAAACGCAATGTAATGTTTTAAAAGTATTAACATGTATGACAATAAAAAATTATATAAAACGTTATAAATTTAATATTTGTGCAACGTTCGTGTCCAATTTATGATTAATTATTTAGTTAGTATAATATTCTTTAATTATAAATTTAATGGTACAGTTATAAATAATACTTATACTTATAACAATTATAATAGAGTACGATTTATAAATTGCTTTCATGTTGTTTAATAATTGTTTTTAGTTTAATATATGTTTATAATTATATTATTATATATTAAATAAATACAAATTTAATATTTATTATAAAATACACGTCGATGCGTAAGGAAGCCAAATAAATAATTAAATATAATACAAAATTGTATAAAATAATATATTATTTAAAAATTACAGTTATAATTTGACCATATTACTTTTGATGTTTTTACAAAATAGTCTTAATTAAGTAGTTTTTGCTTGAATATTTATATTTATAATTTATTTTTATATTAAATATTAAATTAATAACGAAGATTTTTGAAATTTTTAATAAAATATTAATGACATTGATTGGTTTACCAATTAATTTACTCAACAAAGTGTTATTGATACTGAATTGTGTATAATTATATACATTACAGTTTATTATATTTTAAAATAAATTTAACAATAATTAATTTACAATTTACATAAGATTAACTCTATACAAAGAATGACTAATATAAAGTTTACATGTATAAATTAAATAAACAATATAAATTAAATCAAAAATACTATTAGTTTATTAAGACATTTTAAAATTAAAATGCTCAAAATGTATTGTTGTATCCTTATTTAACATAACTAATTAAAAAATATATTATAAAATACATGGAGATATAAGGCTAATCTCGATGATTATTAACATCCTTACTGTTCGGGCCAAATATTTATTTAATTACTTTTATGACGTGTTTTCTATCAATAATACAAATTAATTACAGTTTTAAACAAATATTTTTTAATTGATTAAATAATAATTATGACTTAATTAAGTTAAAATTTACAAAATAAAGCGTTGGCGTCATTAGTTGTTTCCACTAATTTGACAAATAATATTTGTGAACTAATTAAAAATGTACAATTTTAATAAAGTACAGTTTATTAATTGTTTTTCCATTTTTGAATAAATTGTTGAATATTTGTTTTCAACGTATTTATTAATTAACAAAATTAAATTAGACGTACTTGGTTTTTCAGTTACTCACCTTAATCATTTACTATTATACCCATAAGTGTCAGTACTTATCTTGATAATTTATTGATCAATTATTAACAAATGTACTGATTTTATGTTTAAGTCGGACGAAGTTATTGGAACAAAACCTGTGATAACTAATTGATTAAATTTTTATAAAATAAAATATCCACATTTTAGCAATGATTAGTTTAAATAATTATTTTATTTAAATAATTATGTTCTGATTAAAGTCTTAAAAAGTATGAATTTTCTAGTTATAATAAATAAACAAAATAACTACAAAGTTTGAAAAATTAATTTGTTTTAAACAATTAACATAAACATTTCTAATTGGCATTCAAATAATGATTAGTTAAATGTGTTATCAATTACAATGATTTGTTATAATGTTTGGTTAAAATATAATGTATATTTTACAAATTAATTTATTTTTAAAATTAAAACATAAACTAACTTCTATGTTAAACTATTTATTTTATAAATTACATTTCAAAATCAATTTAAAATTAATTATCGAAATACTATACAGTTTATAAACTATGTGTTGTAAAATGTATATTGTGTTTTGCATTTAACATGAATTATCAAGGATATAATTTATAACGTAGATTTGGATCACTCATACATTACGGCATACATGTACTAGACTTTTAAAATGGTATCTAATGAATGGGTAGTGTTGACAAAAGACAGACAAATACGGGAGCATTAAAATAAATTCTTTTGACAAGTTTAATCTGGGTAAATCTGTTGTATAACATAATTGATGCATTTTTAATTAAATATGCAACAAAATAAAAGTATTCGCGTCCCAAATTTTCCAATAATTTAACTAATAATATTTGTGAACTGATTAAAAATAAACAATTATAATAGAGTACAGTTTATAATTGTTTTTCATATTTTTGAATGACAATAGGTTTCAGACTTCTTCTAATGTAACAATTAAAATGTGTAATTTTGAATATTAATTGAAAAATAAATACGCTTAATGCTATATTTTAGCTTGATCATTTGTATAAATCAAATGCTAAAACCCAATCACTTCACCCAAATGGTTTTTTACTGTATATGCAAATTTATTGATAAGTGCTGCCAATAGAGGGAATGGTTTGCATTGAAATGAATAGTGTTATCATAACTAACATATGTTTTCTGTTCTTGAAATGCAATTACTTTTAATTCAAAAGTTGTATTATTAAGTGTTGACTAAATGCATAAACACTTTAATAATATGCAAATAATTAATGCGTTTTTGAATTAAATTAATGTATTTGTAATTCACAACAAAACGTGAGTAAAATTTACATATTAATTGAAATGCGTTTCATTTAAAACACGTTTTAATTGGCATTAAATACAGACAATCGGTGTTTGAAATTCAAAACTGACATAAAATTAACACAAGAAATGTCGCAAAACTATCCAAAAGACTCTTTGGATCGATTCGGTGATGACATGTGCGAACACATATTGTCTTATCTCACTCTCGAGGACCGATTTCGCTGCGAATGTGTGTCCAAACAGTGGCGGCGATTAATATACACGACACAAACGGATTTCATATGTACTTACAGTCAAACCCCGTTTATGTATAACGAATTGTTTGTAGATTACGAGCGCATAATCCGTGCATTACTTCACAAATGCGTTAATTTGTTGTACATTGAAATCAGAGACCATCATAGGAAGCGGTTGTCTTGCGATAAAATTGTTTCAATGCATAAAATAATCGCCGAATCCATTGAACGAGATATTTATGCCATTGAATGGCCGCCAATGGGAGTCATCGGGCGATCGTATGATACAATTGTTGGACGAAAGACTCACCGAACAGATCCCGTCGGCCATCCGAGAAGCCAATGGCCTGCCATTGAATCCATGGATTAAACAACATTTGAACAAACAGTACGCGAGCGTCAAACTGTGTGTAAAACTATGCCAAACACGTGTCCGTACGGGCGACAAGTGTCTAACCGTACGGCAAATGTTTGTCGACAAAAACCGCAATTTGTTTGAAAAGTATCGAAAGTTTAGCTGTTATTTCTCTATACATAACAGCATAGAGTTTATAAATTTTGCACAAACTTATGGCCACACTTTGAGATCAATTGCGGTGACAATCGTTAACTTATGTGATGAGATAGACATTAAGACACTGATGAACTGTTTGTCGAAAATGCGGTCATTACGTGATGTGCGAATAATTTACTCGGATTTACTAACGGATCCCAAAGCCTATTCTCACTCCATAGCGTATGGTATGAAACAAATTGGTATTAATTGTCCGCAAATCAGGTCTTTAACATTGATCGCCAATTTTACTGACAATTTGTTTGTTAATACATTGAATGAATACTTCAAACAAATCAAACGTTTGACAATTTATGGTTACTTTGGACCCAACTTTGTCTTAACGGGTGATTTCCTCAACAAATGCAAACGTTTAACACATTTAACAATTAAATCATTGGATTTTGATTATAAACTCCAATTGTTGCTTAATATCCAAAGAAATCATTCGAAACTTCAACATTTATACATTAATAAATTTAATTAAAAATTAAACTTAATTTTTTAACTCTAACTTTATATGTAAATTAAATATGAATATCTTATAAATGACTAAAATTTGTATTTTAACAAGATAATCTTGATAAGTTTTAATTGCTGAACACTGAATTAAATTTTATGTTTAACGTTTTACTAATAAATTTTGAAAAATATTAATTAATGATTATTAAATATGCTAAATTAGGAATATTTAGTTCAACAAAAGAGCATCTTTTTGACAATCATAGTAAAATACAAATTTATCACTATGTTTTTTGTTAATATTTAAATATTATTGTTTCTGATTAATAAATATTTATATTATGCAATTAATCATATTGCAAATAGTTTTATTGCAACTTTAGTTTTTTCAAAATAGTGATGTTATGTCAGACTTTATATTTTTAACAACATTTTTAACAATTTAATTAAATGTTAATTTACAATTAAACATAATTGTTTATTTACCAATTATAGCATCTTGTTTGTTTTGTTAAATTAAAATTCAATAAATTTACTTTTAAATAAATATTAAACAAAATATACGAGTGGTTGCAGTTAGCCCAATTTTGTATTTACTCGGTTTACTCACATTGAATTGAACAGAATTTATAATATTCTTTACAGTTTATAATTATGATGATTGCTGTTTTAAAAGTAATCAATCACACAGACACCTTGCTTAATTTTAACCACAATTCAACTATGAGTATTGTGGTTTATAAAATTGTTAGGCATCATAAAAATATGATCTCTCTTACTCTCTCTCTCTCTCTCTTTCTCTCTCTCTCTCTCTCTCTCTCTCTCNCTCTCTCTCTCTCTCTCTCTCTCTCTCTCTCTCTCTCTCTCATTATGATATTGTTCACATAATCTTAATTTGTATAACAGTAATTGTTATTGTAATTTATAAATTTATAATTATGGGTTTAATGAAATTTGTGGTTCATTTTATATTAAACACAAATGGTTAGTTTAATAGCAACCTTTAAAGTGTATTATAATTTATAATAAATAAAAGTTCTGTCACTTCTTAATATATAATAAATAAAATGAACAAATATTTTAGTTTTGTTAAATAATGTTAAACTAAATACAGTATTAAATATTATTTTAAAGATCTATGATTACAATAATTAATTTTGCATTAAATATAATCAAAATTGCAATTACCTAAAATTTAATTATTAACAACATATTTTTAAATATATCATATTAACAAAATTTATCATAACGTTTACAGTTTTATACTAATGATAATTACCGGTGCAAAATACTGACCCTCTTATGAATATCAACACTAGTGTCTTATCAGAGGTAAATGAATAACATTTTGTCATTTAATCTAACAATTTTGTTATGACATAAAAACATAGTAATCAGTAAACTATACGCCGTTAGAGACGCCGAGACTGAGAGACTGCGGGAACGTATGGCCGGCGCCGAAGTCAAGGAAGCGATCGACAAGTTTAACAATCGGAAAATGTTTCACAAAATAATATTTCTAAAAGTTTGTTTTATATTAATAAATTATAATTGTTGTTTTCGTCGTACCAATGGTCTATTATTTTATATATAATTTAATAAATCTGAAATGCAATTATTGTTTAATTACAGTTGACAAATAAATATAAAAATCTATTTTGTTAATGTTTTTAATATGCGTATAAGCTAAGAGAAGTGCGAAAATTAAAGGGAACTAAACAATATTGACGTGGTTTCTGATTCACCTTGTTAATTTGTTAACATTATATATGATTAAACTATGAATAAGGTATAAATTACAAAGCATATTAAAATACGGTGTACGCCTAGATGTACGCACACAATCTTACTAGTATAAGCGTTTTTAGTTACTTTAACTTATAAAGATTAACCAATGTAAAAATTATGGAAATATTCTTAAGGTAGTTTGTTTCATTATGATTGTTTTGTATATAATCTAGTAGTATATATTTCATTTTTAGTTTATATGAATTTTTAACAAATCCTTTGCCACAACTGTATCGATGAGCGCCAGTACTGTAGCTCCGATACCAATGGCCGGTCCGTTAACGGCGCCGATCATAGGCTTTGGGAAGTCTATAAAACATAATAAATCATTGCAAAAGTTTGTCATAATTATGTTTCTAATTAATTGTACCATGCACAGTTGTTCAAATAATTATATAAATACTATATACTGAAGTGAATAAAATTATTAATATAAAATATTTGTAATTCAAATGTCAATTGTTTAATTTTAATTATCAATTTAAAAGAAATTTAAATAAAACAAAGTTAGTAAAGAATTATTGAGATATAAAACATTACATTTAACTATTGTTATCTAATTTTTTCTAGGCCAATTTATAATTAATGGTATAATTACTATAATATTTTGTGTATATAAATATAAGATTACAGGTTTTTACCTATACTTTTACGGGGCTAAACTCTTTGGCAAAATTGATTATAAATTATATTATGATTACCATGGTGATCAGATTGAAGATTCCATTAACCACGAGGTTTGGCTTCAAATGTGAATTTCATTTGGTTACTAAACATGTTTTTATAATTGTTTTTTATATTTATAGAAAGAGTGACCGGCGCTGAGGCCAGGGATGCAATGACTAAGTTTGCGAGTCGTGTGAAATCTAAATCAAAATATTAATATACTTTTGCATTTATAAATGTCAAAATAATTCTTTACATAAAATAATAAAGTTGATTCTTAGCTACCTTTCAGTATGAATATTTTAGTTATAATAAATAAATAAATAAATAAAATATCTACAAAGTTTTAAACATAAATTTATTTTAAACAAAGTAACATAAATTGCTAATTGACCATTCATTTAATGATTCATTAAAATGTTTAGTTAAAAATCAAATATATTTTACAAATTAATTTATTTTTGAAATAAAATCAAAACCCCCCTCGATTGTAAGCCATTTATTTAATAAATTACATTTCAAAATTAATTTAAAAATAATTAATAGAATACTATACAGTTAATAAATTATATTTTATTAAAAGTATATTCAGTATGCATTTAACATAAATTATACAAAATTTATTTTGTCAGTGAGTAACTCTATAGTTTAGTCATCGGTATTGTAAAGTTAGCGGCAATTAATTTGTTATTTCTAATTATTATAATATTTGTATGATTACAAAGTTGATTAAAAAATGTTATACATTACATTATAATTATTATTACAATAATTAAATAATAACTATGCAATTAAAAAATTAACGTGCATTAGTTTTATAATCACAACCTTTTATACCAAATTGTAAATAATATTTATTGCTTTCTGTATATTAAAAGTAATTTATAATATTATTTACAATTTATTTATATTACAATAACATTTCCAGAAGTAAAACACTCACTTTTTAACCCATGAGCTAAACTCGGCTCCGGGTATAACACGTGCCACGTGCACTGTATAAATAATTTTAATATAGTGTAATTTAATGTAAGTAAATATTTAAAAATAGAATCTGTTTAAAAAAATAAACATAATAAATAAACAAATAACTAGAAAGTTTGAACAATAAATTTATTTTAGCCAAATTAATATAAATTGCTAATTGGTGCTATTTATTTAATAATTTTTTGTGTAATCAATTAAAGTTATTAATTAAAATGTTTAGTTAAAAATAGAATTTATTATACATATTAATTTATTTTTGAAGTAAAAACATAAATCAAATTTACGTTCAGTCATGTATTTTATAATCAATTTAAAATCAATCAGTGAAATGCTATAATTGACTCGACAAAATAAAAGCTCTCGCTTCCAGTGTAGTCCATTAAATTACCTAATAATATTTGTTAAATTAATTAAAAATAAACAATTTACTAGATTACAGTTTATAAATTATTTTTTATATTGTTAAATATTTGTTTTCAATATATTTATTAATGAACATAATTAAATTAGATGCATTTGGTCTTTCAGTCACTAACAAAAATAATTTACTATTATACCCATAAGTGTTAGTACTGTAATCAAGATACTACTGGGTCAATATATTGGGTCCGTTAACGGCGCAAATAATATGCTTTGATAAGTCTATGAAGGCACACACTAATCTGACACGTGCCCGGCAGACGTTTGATGTGCCCGCCTTGCCCGGGCATACTATTCATTTGTGCCCGCCTTGCCTGGGCATACTTTTGACATGTGCCCGGCATATCCAGACAAACAGTATTAACCAAATATAACGTAGTTACAAAATATAATATACTGTTATATCCAGGCCAACTGTATTAACCAAATATAATAGGCTTGTTATATCCTGGCCAACTGTAGTTACAAAATATAATATACTGTTATATCCGGGCCAACTGTAGTTACAAAATATAATATACTGTTATATCCGGGCCAACTGTATTAACAAAATATAATAAGCTTAGTATATCCGGGAAAACTGTATTAGTTAACTATAGTGGGCACGGCATATCCAAGATAAATGTATGAACCAAGTATAACGGTCACTTAATATCCGGGAAAACTGTATTTGTCAACTATAATGGGCACAGCATATCCAAGATAAATGTATGAACCAAGTATAACGGTCACTTAATATCCTGGAAAACTGTATTAGTCAACTATAATGGGCACGGCATATCCAAGATAAATGTATAAACCAAGTATAACGGCCATTTAATATCCAGGAAAACTGTATTAGCTAGCTATATTTGATAAATAATTATAATAAACTATATTTTTTGAAATTATTTGACTATATAATTTTTTACATATATTTAATTGTGTAAATTTTATCATGTTAAATTAACTCCTGTATGCCGTTTCCATTATTTTGGTTAATACAGTTGTCTTGGATATACTAAGCTCATTATATTTCATTAATACAGTTGGCCCGGATATGCCAAGACCGTTATATTTGGTTAATACTGTTTGTCTGGATATGCCGGGCACATGTCAAAAGTATGCCCGGGCAAGGCGGGCACAAATAAATAGTATGCCCGGGCAAGGCGGGCACGTCAAACGTCTGCCCGGGCAAGCCGGGCAAAAGTCAACGTCTGCCCGGGCAACGTCGAACGTCTGCCCGGGCAAGCCGNCCGGGCAAGGCGGGCACGTCAAACGTCTGCCCGGGCAAGCCGGGCAAAAGTCAACGTCTGCCCGGGCAACGTCGAACGTCTGCCCGGGCAAGCCGGGCACACGTCAACGTTTGCCCGGACAAGCCGGGCACATGTCAGATTAGTGTATGCCGTCTATGAATGCCATAAATTGTTGCAATTGTTTTGCATATTTTGTCATTGTTTGTAAGACTTTTATTTTGTTATTAGTATCGTAAAGTTAGCGTCAATTAATTTGTTATTTATAATTATTTGTACAATTACAAATTCTACGCAAATTATTATACATTATATTATAAATATTATTATTAAACGAATTAAATATTAATTGTGTAATTAATAAAATTTATGAACATTAATTTTATAATTACCAAGCACTTTTCGGCACCAAATTTTAAGTAATATTTCTTTTGTTCCGTGTATTAAAATTAATTTATTGTATTATATACAGTTTGATTTCATTATTAGAACATTACCGGAGCAAAACACTCACTTCTCAACTCATGAGCTAATCTCAGCTCCGGGTATAACACGTGCCACGAGTCCGTACTATACGAATTATTTTAATATATTGTTTGTAGTTTTATGTTAGTTATCATTATCGATGCAATGGCACCCTATGTGCTTCCTATGAAATCTATGGCTACTGTATCTTTCGACACAGTGATGATGGCTGTCGTCGTCTGTTATACAATTCAAATGTAAATGCATTACATTTTGTCCGTTTATTTAACTCTAGGGCATAAAAACATTGTACTCACAAAACTATACGCCGTTAGAGACGCCGAGACTGAGAAACTGCGGGAACGTATGGCCGGCGCCAAAGTCATGGACGCAATCGACAAGTTTTACCATTGTAAAAATTGGTCACAAAATAATGTTTCTAAAATTTTGTTTTAAGTTTCATCTTAATAAATTGTACTTTAAGTAGTGAAACGTCCAATTGTATATTATATTATATATAATCTAATGATTTTTAAATGCAATTCTGATTATAATTACAGTTGATAATTAAATATAAAAATTTATTTGTTTAATGTTTTTTAAATTAAACGTTTGCATTTCTAGTTACATTAAGTTAAGAAGATTGATCCATGTGAAAATTATAGGAACAATTCTTAAGTTAGTTTGAATGTTCATGATTGTTTTGTTATATAATCTTATGTTTTGTATTTCATTTTTACTTTATTTATATTTTTAACAAATCCTTTGCCACAACTGTATCGATGAGCGCCAGTACTGTAGCCCCGATACCAATGGCCGGTCCGTTAACGGCGCCGATCATAGGCTCTGGGAAGTCTATTAAATAAAAATAAAGTTATCAAATAAAATATTATTTTTAAATGTTATTATTTATAAAAATAGATAACCACTGGTTGGCACTAAACTGCACCCCACTGCACCCTCTGCACCCCTGCACCCCTAAATTTAGGTAAGTATGTAGAAGTGGGGGCCTGCACCCCTATGACTAAATCATATTTACATAATCATATAATGCAAAAAATATTTAAATAAAGTATATTACAATACATAATTATAAGTTTAAAGAAATTAACCAGGTTAAATTGCAAATATAAATAAAAATGTACAAATCAAAGTATAGTTATTAAAATCATAATATTGACTTAGCAAGCTATCAATACATGTTGTAAAATATTATTTTAAAATATATATCATTGTGATATTTATAATTACAAATTAAAACGGTATGTTATTATTGTTATTATTAATATTATATGTTTTTATTATTGGACATATTTTAGTTTCGAATTATCTGCTGTTTGTAAACGTGTTATTTAGTGTTTTATGATGTAATAATAGGGGGTGCAATTATGTGGCTGCAGTGATGGGGTGCAGGCCCCAAGTTATACATACTTACCAATATTTAGGGGTGCAGGGGTGCAGAGGGTGCAGTAGGGTGCAGTATAGTGCCAACCATAACCACTTGTGCGACAATTAATTCATATTTGATGTTTCGCCCGGGTTGATATAATATCTCTTACATTCGTTGTATTTAAAATAATTAATAATATTATTTACAGTTTAATATTAATAGCATTGCAGTTGGAAAACACCCTGTACCTAACCCAACAACATTTATGAATATAATGTTTAATTGAAGTAATTACATGTTATTTATGTAGAAATAAAAATTGTGTACATTTTGTTCTACGTTAATGTAGTCTCTCCCCAAATTTTAAGTTTTATTTTTTACGTTCTTTGTATTAAAATTAATTCATAATATTCTTTACTGTTTTATTACATTATAAGATCATTAAGTCTAATTATTACTTTTTATGATTTATTAATTTATCTGTATTGTTAAATAAATTTAAAAATATAGTTACTATAATATAAATATTATTGGCCACAGATTCAACATCTAGTTTTAATCTTAATATTTTACAAAAATGGTGATAAATTTAATAAAACAAATTTGTTGCATTTTAATACCAATAAACTGCTGGTCCTATAGTACTTTTTATTATATTGTATAATTTAATATATAAGTTATATTAAAACAATAATATAGAGTAATTTAAGACTTAAAGTTTATATCCGCGAACACCTTGTTGAGTTTGTTAATGTATCAAAATTTTGTTATGCATAATATAAACATGATTTGAAATTAATATTTTTTATATGATAATGCCAGTTGTTGATTTGTTTTAATTGGTTTGCAACAAATGAATACATTTAAATTTAATTTAGACTTATGAAACTGTGAGTACAAATACTTTTAAGTGCAAATTGAGAACACTTTATAAGATGTACTTAATGTTCATAAGTAAATATACTACACTTAGAGTCGTTTATTTTCACATTGTGTTATTTCACAAGTTGTTTAAATTCACAGAATATCACTGCCCCATCTTGGGGTATATGTTTTTAGTATGGGCTAATTTCACAGCTCTATAATGTCACTTTCACATAGAAATGTCATTGTTATAACATGGTGTGCATAGGAAACATCTTATAATTTCACATTTTAATGCAAGCAATTTTTCATGATTTCAGGCAAGTTTGTGTATAATAGTTAGTGTTAAACAATGAAAAGATATATTTTTCCAAAATGTGTATATGTTGGCTTGTGAATCAAACAAATAACTCATTATTTCAACCATTATTTACAGTCTATTATGAAAATAATGTTTAAAAACCATATATACGTATATTCAAATGAAAAAGTGACGCAACTTTTCTATCTATAATTTCACATTTTATAATTTCACACAACGAAAACTGTGGTCCCAATCGTGTGAAATTACACAACTCTAAGTGTAGTGAGTACGTTTAGATTATTATATTGCAAAATAATGTACTGGCAATACACACTCTGTACACTCTGTACACTCTGTATTTCTCTTATTGAACTAAAGTAGATAATTATTATCATAAACAAGATAATCTTTTAATATTTATCCCGAATGTTAAACAGTATAAATAACCATGTTTGGTTGTTTAATTTTAATGTATGAATAAAATAACATATTAATTATTTTGTGACATATATTTTCAAATGCTATATTATCATTATATAAAAATTAAAATGTCTATTGTATTGGGAAGAGCAGCAAATGTAACAAAAGTGTTTGCATTACGTGGAAAATTGCCAGTATCAGCATGTGGTAAATCATTCGCTACTCAAGTGCCTGTAAGAAGCCCTGATCAACAAATATTGACCGAAAACAAGCATGGTGTTTTGACCATAACGCTAAACAGATCTGAAGGCCATAATGCACTCACGCCTAATATGTACGAAAACTTTAGCAAAGCCTTACGATCGGCCGCAACCGATGATACGGTCACTATGGCTATGATTACTGGCGCCGGCAAATACTTTACCACTGGAAATGATTTAGGTATGTACTTTATTCTAAAATATTTATGTTAATTATTATCTAGTAGTAATTATTATTAAGCAATTATTATTATATAGTTTATTTGCTATAAATAAAAATATTGTTTTTTAATAAACAAAAACAAATAATATTTATTATACTTCATGTGTGTGTTTGTAACCATTGTAACCAAAAATACTATATATTCCTGATGTAAAAATAATTTGAAATAATACTTAACAGTTTATTCATAGTCAAATAATTTGCAGAAAGAAATTATTTTTCATTATCACCACTTTCATGTTTCCATTTAGTTAAAAAAAACTTGTTTACATGATTGGTCTACACAGATTGTTAGTTAGTTAATAATAAAATTATAACTAAAACATTAATATTACGATAATCTAATTTATGTTCTAGGTAATTGGCTCAACCCTCAACCTGGCACTAATAGTGATATGAGTGAAATATCAGAACTCATTAGTTCTTTAATAGACTTCCCAAAGCCATTGATCGGTGCTGTGAACGGCCCGGCAATAGGTATAGGAGTGACAGCACTGGCACTCATGGATACAGTGGTGGCCAGCGATGCGGCATATTTTCAAACACCGTTTACATCGTTGGGTTTAACAGCCGAGGGGTGCAGTTCTTACACTCTACCTAAAATAATGGGCACATCTCTGGCCTCAGATATGCTGTTGTTTGGCCGCAAACTGACCGCCGCGGAAGCCCTACAGTGCGGACTCGTGGCACGTGTTATACCCGGAGCCGAGTTTAGCTCATGGGTTGAGAAGTGGGTGTTTGACGGGACGACTGGTTTGATAAACACTTGTTATCCAAAGTCAATGCAATTCACGAAACACTTGTTGAGAGACAACAGAAAAGTCCAGAAATTACATGACGTGACGGACAGAGAAACTAAGATATTTGTCAAACAAGTGGCCGGTAATGAGTTTAAGTCTGCACTGACAAAGTTGAGGATGAAACATAGTAAAAATTAAGCAAAATAATTATGGTGATTTTTATTATATATTATCTAACATGTAATTTATATGTTATATTTGTACAATAAACAAACTAAATCAATTTGACAATTCTTTATATAACTAATCAAACTTTTTAACAACTGTATTTTTGTCATATAGTGATAATAAATCTTTATTTAATAAATTAAGCAATTATTTATTGGGATAGGCTATGAAACATCAATACTTGATAATTATAATACATCAGTAAATAATTATTTCATTAAAACTAGCAAATTTATCAATATAATTCATATTATATTTTAAAATAAGTTACTTTTAATTACATAAAAAGTTAAATAGAATGTTATAAACTGAATAATTTTCAGTCCAATTTATAATCAATTGTTTAATTAGTATATATAAAGGTATAGTGAGTGCCCTTTCATTCCGGCCCCAATTCATTGGCCCTAATCTATGTGCGCCCAGCAGTACACCCATACCATCGCCTCCCATACCATCGCCTCCCATACCATAACTCCCATACCATAGCCCAAACCCTATGGCCAAACTCAATGGCTATACAATACCGAGAATTGTGTCACCAATTGTCCACATATTCTCTATTTCAGGCACTCGTGAAATACTTTCACCAGAATTTCGGTTAACTTAACCCCAATATTAAACTCTGTTTATTGTACCCAAACCTCACAGACAAAGCCCTACACTGTCCCAAATAGCCCTCACATATTCTGTACACTAAACACATACATACAGTCCCCATAAGTGGACTCAATTTAGGTCAACACTGACCCCAACTCTGTTCCCCACCGACTATATAAGTCCACACAAACACAAACACTTTATGCTTATTTTATGTATGCCTTATGCTATACACGGTCTGTCTTAGACCCAACTCTCGTACATTTGTACCATTCATTCAATTGTATTTTTTATATTAAGTCAATTGTTACCAATCATTTTCTACAATCAATTTGTATTATCATTTACTTTCGTGATCACCATTTAATTCAATAAAACTGTTTGCAAACACCATCACAACTGCATTCATCATTTATTTTATATTCTGTGTTCACCAAATCGTACATTTGTACCATTCATTCAATTGTATTTTTTATATTAAGTCAATTGTTACCAATTATTTCTACAATCAATTTGTACCATCATTTTACCTTCGTGATCACCATTAAAATAAATAAAACGTTTTGCAAAACCCCAACAAACGACTGCAACTCATTTACTTTTTATCCTGTGTTCACCAAAACAACATTAAACTACAATTAGTTTACATTTATACAATAGTACACATCATTATATTATATTGTAAAATATACAAATATTTTAATTTGCCATTCAAAATAAAACGCATGAAATTGTCTACAATTTTTGTAACAATTAAATAATTTGTTACTAGGTTTATTACACAATATGAAAAAGTGTGTTGTCCAAGTTGCTGGTTGCGGTATAACAGTGTCTCACAGTTTTTGTACACTTGTAAATGATACTAGTCAATTAAAATTTTAAAATATTTATAGTCAGGTGATGCCGAACGTAAATATTTTTTCTAAAATTGATATTCATATTTAATAGTGAACGCCACGCCCGGCACTAACAGCACGTCTAGTCCAGCACTGCCTGTGCCCTCACCGGCACCGGTAAGCTCCACGAGGGCGTCCTCTCTGTCACTGCCAGCCAAGGGTTGATGTATTCGCCAACGAGTGAGCGGTAGTCCGAGTATATCGTCGACTGAATATACCCTCAAAAAGTTCATTTCGCGGGAATTTTCCTCATATTTGGGAATAAATACGGATTTTTTGTGACGAAAACAGAACTAGAGAATTGGTTTTGTGTTAATCTCGCG
>CAJPIZ010000752.1:0-21159 GCA_905368565.1 Medioppia subpectinata | reverse complement strand
CGGAACAGTCGGGCCTTTTGTTGCAAAATTGTTTACATTCTTCGGCGTAATTCTTGTCATACTTTGTCATTTGGTTTCGATCGGCGGCCAGAGACGGGTCGAAACGGAGGTCACTGTTGCGGTCGTATATGAGATAATTGCTGGGATAGGCGCCGGTGAGGTTGACGTAGCGTTTGATCTTACACTTGGATATGCAGTCGTATCGGGACTGAAAACCGGTGGTCGACTCGAAGTCAATGCATTGCGTGGCATAGGGTCGGGGCAACAGCCGGACCAGACTCTTGTGGTACTCGACGTAACTGATCTCATTGTGACGGACAGTGAACCGATGGTTGCCGTGCTCTTCGGCGTCTTGTATGGACCGTCTCTTTGTGTGGATGTGTAGCCGATAGTAGTCGCTGTCGAGCGGATAGTCAATGCACAGCATATCCAACCGATCGTTACGGGTGTTCACGTCATACTCGATGAGATACCGGTTGTCGGACTCGCCGTTCAACTGCGAAAACATCGTAAAACACAGACAATCTTCCGATAGGGACAGGTTGTAGGCGACCACTCGCTCGCACCGGACGTGTGTTGTGTTGCCGGGAATGCCGATCGGTCGGTGAACGTTACACTCGATGACCCGGTCCGGTGAGTCCAGCGCCTCGAACTGCTCGGCCACAGACTTGTTGTTCAGGTACTGCCGGATCAGCCGATTCTTGTCCTCTGAGCTCATGTTCACCTTTTTAGCGAAGAGTCGGTCGTAATGATCGTGTTTTAGGAGATAATTCTTGTCCAAACAGATGCTGATGGCGGGCAAAGAGACGGGCAGTTCGGCCTCAAACCGGACATCAGTTGTGGTCTCAAATGAAAAGTACATTAAACCGGTTTTGTAAGACTGGTATAAAAAACCGACCAAACATACAGTGTTTAGCAGATATTGTGTAAGATTAATGTACATTTTTGCCAACAAATATATTTAATAATAAATAGTTTTGTAATTTTTACGAATATTTTTATAAATAATTTTATTTTGCATTAATAATTGCGAATATAAATTCAGTAATATTTTCATGGTATATTCAACATACATGACATAATATGTTAAAACCATATTGTTTTATATACGTATGTTATAAAGTTGTCATAATATCAATAAATATAAAAATAATTGTTTTCCGATTTCATTCAATTCTTGTGGTAAATACATAGTGATGTAAAATAATTATACATTTAATTGTTATAACAAAAATAAAATGTTATTTTTATACATTAATTATCTATTTTGATTGATTTATTCCGCAGATCTCGCAAATGTCAAAATATAATTATATGAAACCATATATTTTACATGATTTGTAAATTGAAATTTTAGTTATTCAAATATTTTATTACAAAATAGTTAGGACAATAGTTGCAACACAATGCCCTAGCATATAGTGCATAGATAATATATGCTGTGATAATAAGTTTTATATAAAAATTACTAATCAAAGCGAATTTTAAATATAATTTTGTAAATATTTTTCTTAATATTTATATGGATATATTATAACATGTATTATTAATTATTTACATTTATAAAAAAAATATCATTTGCATGTATTAATAAATGTGTCAATTATGAACAGGACATGTCACCAACATACAAGTTGGCATTTATTCTAACAGGATCAATAATACTGAATTATATCAATACAGTATTATATGAATAAATCTGAGTTTCACAATATTTGTCAGATAGTTAATAATATATCAAATACTTTTATTTGAAATAAATCAATAATTTGTTGTTTTGTTCTGCAAAATCATCTCGGTCAAAATAATTTCTCATTTGTTTGCGCACGAATGCATCAACTTTTTTAAATAATTGGTTATAAGGAGGTTAAATATTACGCGTTCACGTTATTACACCTTTAATTAAAATATACGCTATAAATATGTCAAATTCTGTGTAATTATAGTTTGCTTCTGCAATATAATTATGACACTTTTATAGATTATATCTTTAAATCAATAAAAATGTATTTTTAACAATAAAATAGAGGAGAGAGAGAGAGAGAGAGAGAGAGAGAGAAAATTAATTGACATGTTTACATTTAACAAAATGTAAAATTCAAAATATATAATTAATTTATCAAAATACTAGTGCTATTGTACTGATTAAAGTAATAAAACCCAAACAACATAACAAGTAATAAAACATACATTTTCTTTGTTAGTATTAAAATAATGGCATTAAAATAAGATCAATGTATCTAGGTTACTAAATTCAGATATTACAAATATTACTACATAAAGTTAAATATAAAAACACAAAATTTATATTCAATTAGTACAAGTTATGAGCACTTATATGATATAACAATTGTCTAATTGTCTAACAAGATACATTAACTAACTAAAGTTACTAACTAACTAACTTTACATAAATATTATATAATTTAAAGTTTGATACTTGGCAATAATAAAACATTAACATTATGCACTTTTACAAAATATAATACTGTACAATAAATGTTGTATATAAATGCATGTATTTTCTTTGTTAGTACATAAATAGAAATTATTATTATCATTAAAATTGGAAATTTTGTATTATTAATCAAGTTTGTATCTAATTAGTTGAACAATTAAGTTGGTTACACATTTATTTCTATACTAATATTTATACTGTACGATATGTTGGTTAAAGCGTTCAATTATTATTATTTGAGTAGTTCTGCTTTTAACAAAAAATTTAATATTTAGTTTAATAAATTTAACAATAAAATTAAATGCCAAAAGAATATGAAATATGAATTACAAATCAAATACAAAAAATCCGGGTAGAAAAGGATATTGCTAAAATATTTATTCAAATATTGCATTACCTGTTCATAAAATAATTGTTTTCGTCGGCATAATAAAAGTTATCACTAAAAAACATGATTAAAAAATCATAAACTACTTTAAATTCATGAAAGTTGTCGTGAGAATTATGCAGATTTGAATAATCAGTACTTTTATTTTTTCATTTGACATTGTTTAAGTGAAGTTGCTTTTTTGCCGGATTAAAATAACCTGATTAAGGTTATTCGAAATATCTGCCGACAATTAATATTATACTTGTATATTATATGTTAACTACATGTTTATCTCAAGCATTACATGATTAGATACACGGATTCAAACGGTATTTATCCATAAATAAGGATATAAAAGTCATATAAAGTAAAATACATTGTGAAAATCATTATATTGTAGAAAAATTTAATAAATATTTAATTGTGTCTCTTAAAGTTCTTCAAAACAATTTATTTATTAATAATAATTTTTACATTAATTTAATATATAATTAATAACTAATAAACCCTAAAAAGTATCATGTTAATTATTAACAAATCATTGGTTTCGGGAGAGGTATTTAGTTGGGGCCACAAATCGATCGAGATTTTTACACAGAGATTGCAAGCATTTGTATTCAATACAATTGCAAAGCGTATAAATTATAGCGATATTGACAACGAGTCCGATATAATGGACCCGACGTACAGTTGTTATATAATTGGTAACAAATGTGCTCGTGGTAAATTGTTCTCATGATTCACCTCGAGATCTTAAACCGTCAAATATAACATCACCATGGCGGTTCTGTAAACTCTGCGATTTAAATGCGCAGCTCATTTCAATCATCATCATTTACATAAAGTGGCACCGGTATCGTAAAACTTGATTTTTTTAATCACCTTAATTATTTAGCACAATGTAAGTTTGTTGTAATGCTTTTATTTTAATATTTATGTTATTTAATAAATGTATTAATTTTGCATATTTAGATAGTAAACGTGGTCGAAATATTTGAAACAAATTAAACGACCATGGTTGTTTTATTGAATTAATGTAGACACTGGTGAACTGTTGGACACATATATAAATAAAGATCCGGAACATTGCCACTATTTTACAAAATATATGCAAATTTTAAAATATAATAAACCCATTAATGTAAATTAAATAATTTAATACAAATGTTTTATCATAAATTTTGATTAATACTTAAAACAAATAAATATTTTACACATTTTTCAAAATACATTTTAATCGATTGATTATTTTGAAACAATCTTTTCAACAATAAATACAATTAAACAAAAGGCCATAGACTTGAGCATTAAAAGCAACACATTGTTGATCACAATATATTTGATGGCAATGTTGTCAACATCTTCATCGGTGTCATCGCTTCCAGACATGTGTTTCTTTGGCTCCCGATATGTGTCTAAAAGATAGTTTCCATACAATATAACACTCAGTTTGTACTGCACTTCACACTCAGCACTGATACCCGATTCTACCATAATCTGAATGCTTTAAATACAAAAAATAATAAAAACCAATTATTAAATAAAATTGTTTAACAAAATTATTTACATTTTGAGTAACATTTGTCTTGATTTGGTGTAATTGTTATTAATAGGAAAAGCCATTAAAGCGGAAAAATATTTTTCGTTACCAATATTCAAATCAAACATTTTGTTTGTATTTTGTCGATAGAAAATCGACTCAAAATAACTCATATAAACGTATCGCTTATTTCCAACGTTTCGCATTAAATCCTAAATTAATAATCAGAATTAAAAGTATAAAATACAATAAATTCAACCATGATTACTTTAGTGATTTGATTAGTAGGATCACCCTCTGGTTCCGTATATATAATTCGGGTCTCTCTTTGCAATTGAACCAAACTTTCTGATAAATAAAAGTCTCTGTTATTATAGTTATATAATTGCCACCAAATGTAGGACTGATTGGCAACGACTGCCTTATAGTCTGAATCCACTAATTCTTGCATTGAATTAATGGTAGAAATCTGTCGATCGATTAGAGACGAGAAAATACCACAACTGAACACAAATGAAATAATTAGTGCCATAAAAGACCACATTATAATCAATTGTGATTTTTGTCTCTCAAGAGTTGCCTCATTTATTAAATGGGATATTGTTTTAATTAACCAATATAGAAATGATCGATTATGACCTGGGTTAATTATAAATATTAAATACTTATTATAATTTAATGCATCATGGAAGTTTTAATTAAATAACCTTTTATACAACACTCCATATAACGTATGAGTGATATTAAGATAATAGCAACCAAAATATTTATCCAAACGCCAGCCGTAAATATATTGAAAATTGTGGCCAATTGTGGTTGATTTGCATAAAATGCACTCAATATTACCATATTATAAGTATCTTTATGCCACTGTCCAATTGCATAATTATACAACCATCCGTCAATTGTCCATGGTATTAGCGCACAATCTGTTTGCTTTATATTAAACATAAACAATTAAGAATATATTATTAATAAGTTAAATACTAAATATGTTTTACGTTACTCCGCATAGAGTTATAGAAAATTATAAGCGAATTTTATTTATTTTGAATAAAATTTACTTAAACCAAACAATTCATGTTTGCATATTAAAGTGTAAATGCATACAACTACATTACTGTACTTTATATTACTGTATTAATTTGATTATATACCGGATTATCTGTCATATATTGATGTGCGTTAATATACTCGTTAAACACTTTGAGAGTTATATTAAATTTGGCGAAAACACCACTCGATAACGATTGGATGAGTCTCTCTTCAAATAGACATATTTCCTATTAAAACAATTTAGATAATTATATAAATTAGTAAAATATCTAGATTTGTATACCTTGTTGATTGCAATAATAATAAGCGTTAGATTACTGTTGTGATCGCCCAAATAATTATCTCCCAGAGAATAATGTCCACATTTTCTTATATAAGAGCTCATTCTCGGATTGAGTTATAAACTTTTTACTATTACGTTTAACATTAAATAGTATGATTAAATTTAGTGCATTCGGGCAAACAGACAATATATATAGTAAATAATTAGATGTATAAATCATATTTACATAAACTGTATGCTAAACATACATATTTGTATATTGAAATTATTATATTATGTACAATACATTTGTGTAAAATAAATTACTGAATATATTGTATTCATATTACATAGATTAGAATTTAAGATTTATTGTATACGGTTGTTTATTTTAATTATAAAGTTTTGTACTATATATTCGCTTTTAATTTATCATTAAAACAAATTATTCCAATAAGGTTACATGAAATTATATGAAATTATACGAGCTAAATTTGCACCAAAATGATGTTTAACGGTGCAATAGTTCTATTAGTAAACAACATAAAATATAAATGTTAATTAATTCAATAATAATTAAATGTTCAATGCCTATTTGTAAACGTTTGTGTCAGTAAACTTTTTTGTGAACCAGTAATGGTGTTATACAAGATGTGTATTAATAGTAATAATTGTACTAATAGTGAATATCTTGCATAGACTATCAATATTAACATACAGTTTGAATTAAATTTATCTTGTAAATAATAAATAGACTCATTTATAATAATAGCTAATTAAATTTATGGAAATACACCTAAATGATTAGGTTGATTAAATGTACTAGAACGACCATTCACTATTAATTATATTACATACATAATATACAGATTTAATTATAATTGTAAGGATTTAATTAAGCAAATTACTTTTATTTACAAATGATATTCACATCATATGATATTTATTTCACAATATAGGAGAATAAACATTTGTGTACAAGAAATAAATAAGAAATATTAAAAAATTATTTCAAAAAAATATAAAAATTGTATATAACACATTCCAAGTAGTGACAACATTTACATATGCAAATGTACGTATAACTACTTACAAGTTAGAAATTTACAAAGAAATGTTCTATATTTTCATGGTACATTATTTGCATATTGTGTACCTAAGGTAATGTGTTTATTATTCCTAATACAGACATAGATCATAATAAATTATAGCAATAATGTTTTCTATACATCAGAGTTACCACAATTTTATAGTTTAATAAGAAATATCACAAAAACAAACTACTGATAGAACAAAATGGAGACAAAACACGTACACAGAGTACTAAAAATAAGTTTCCGGTTATTATGTTTGTGCGGATTTCTATACCACTCGTACACTATATGTTTGACATACTTCTCATACCAGACCATTACAAACGTCGCCTACGAGTCCAAATCAATGAGGCAACTGCCGGGGCTAACCCTATGCCTCGATAAATTTGCCTTGGTCAATAATGCTCAAAAGGATCCACCTGGATTTTCGGGATACTATAACTCTAACACCAGCGCACTCGATAAAATCAAGTTTAATAACAAGTCGATCGGTGAGTAATTTGAAATGTTAAACACGTTTGACAAGATTGGGGGTTGCACTTTGCCTAACTATGGTAAAAACCGCACACAACCACCCGGTGCTCACTGTCACGCTTTGGCTCCTTACCAACACTCGATGGACGCCTACCACTACTGCGCGACCATATTCTCTCAATGGTCGGGCGGTATGGCACCGGACAAGTACCGGGTGGACAGTCGACGTGGCAGCAATTATATGGTGGTAATTGAGTTAAACCGGTCGTTCATTGGCGGTAAATATCTACTATTTAAAGCGCACTCGAGATACGAACACTTATACAGTGCGTTCACCAAAGGGTTTATATACGTCAACCCCAACAACAGTGATGTCTCTATATTCCGATTCCGCACAACTGTTGTCAAACACGAGCCGCTCATTAGATTATCGGCCGGTAAATGCTTTACCGGACAGACGAGGGATGAGTGTCGGGTCAGGTGTCATATAGACGAAGCGTTATCGCGGTATTCGCGGCTAATCCCGTCGTATCTGTCCTACGAGTCCAATAATCATAGCCTGTATTTTGATAATTATATCAATTCTAGTGATTTTGACGACCTGTGCGATAGTCGCTGCGATGAACGGGTAGATTGTGTCCAACGTTTCTACTCCATTGAGTACAACACGGAGAGGACACCCGACCCGTTGACCTATTATACAATTGTGGTGGAGTTCCCCTCCGAGCCGACCACTGTCTATGAGGTAATCCGTAAAATGCCATTTGCAGAGTTCCTGTGCCTATTGGGCAGTATATCCAGCCTTTGGTTTGGTTTCTCTCTGCTATTATTGACCAGATTTTGCGAAAAAATGTTTCCCAAAGTTAATGTTTTTCAAAGGTTTTTCACTAAAAATATTGTTAATAATTATCGTAAGCCAAATGTGTTTGTAATGAATGTTAAACCAAAGGCTGTTTATGGCAATTATTTTAAACGTGTTAACAAATAATTTTATATTCATGTATTATGTAAAACTTTAATTAAATCTTATGAAGCAATAAACAAAATGTTATTCAAAACGCATTTACATACTGTGAACCCAACTTGATATATTCATTATTTTAATATAACATAAATCAAAATAAATTATAACTATTATTTTATGTTTAATTCATTTATAAATTTTTTATAAGAAATATCGTAAAAACAAATTAATGACAGAACAAAATGGAGACAAAACACATACAAAGAGCACTAAAAATAAGTTTCCGGTTATTATGTTTGTGCGGATTTCTATACCACTCGTACACTATATGTTTGACATACTTCTCATACCAAACCATTACAAACGTCGCCTACGAGTCTAAATCAATGAGACAACTGCCGGGGTTGACACTATGCCTCGACAAATTTGCCTTGATCAATAATGCTCAAAAGGATACCTCTAGATTTTTGGGACACTCTAGCTCTTACACCAACGCACTCGATAGGATCAAGTTTAATAACAAGTCAATTGGTGAGCAATTTGAAATGTTAAACACGTTTGACAAGATTGGGGGTTGCACTTTGCCTAACTATGGTAGAAACCGTACGCAACCAGTCGGCGCCGAATGTCGCGTACTGTCCCCTTACCAGCACTCAATGGACACTCAAAACTACTGCGTGACTATATTCTCGCAATGGTCGGGCGGTATGGCACCGGACAAGTACCGGGTGAACAGTCGAAGGGGCAGCACTGTTATGGCGGGCATTGTCATAAACCGGTCGCTCATTGGCAACAATTATCTGCTATTTAAAGCCCACCCGAGACACGAGCACTTGTATCAGGTGTACACAAAAGGGTTGATTTACTTGAACCCTAACAACAGTGATGTCTGTATAGTACGGTTTCGCAAAACTCTGGTCAAACACGAGTGGCTCATCAAATCGTCACCCGATAAATGCTTTGTCGGACTGACACGCGATGAGTGTCTGATCAGGTGTCGGATAGAGGAAGGTTTGGCCCGGTATTCAACACTGTCTCCATTGTATCTGTCCTACGAGTCCGGTAACCATAGCTTGTATTTCGCTAATTATATCAATTCTAGCGATTTTGACGATCTGTGCGATAGTCGATGTGACGATCGGGTTGAGTGCGTCCAATATTTTTACTCCATTGAGTACAACACAGAGAGGGCACCGAATCTGGCGGACGGTTACGCAATTGTGGTGGAGTTCCCCTCCGAGCCGACCACTGTCTATGAGATTATCCGTAAAATGCCATTTGAAGAGTTCCTGTGCCTATTGGGCAGTATATCCAGCCTTTGGTTCGGTTTCTCTCTGCTATTGTTGACCAGATTTTGTGAGAAAATGTTTCCTAAAGTTAATGTTTTTCAAAGGTTTTTTACCAAAAATATTGTTCATAAAAATAAAGCTAATTATCGTAATGTGTTTGTAATGAATGTTAAACCAAAAGCTATTTATGGCAATTATTTTAAACGTGTTAACAAATAATTTTGTAATCATTTATTGTATTAAATATAAAACTTTAATTAAAACCTGTCTATTAATTATTTATTTATCTAATTTGGAAAGTTTTAAAGCATTAAAACATTAATAGACATATTGAGTGAAAAATATTTTAAACAAAAATATACATGTTAAGTTTACAAACTTATAATTTCAATATTATGGCATATGTTATCAATAAATCGTGCCGTACTGTTAACATCGATCTCAATTTGATGCCAGTATTGATCGTCAATCGTTTGATTTGCCATTAATTCACTTTCAATACCCTTTAGATACCGAAGATTTTGTCCCAAACCCTCCGCTTCGAGACCTGTTATGTTATAGTGAAGACACTCTTCACTCCTGTCCACCAAATAATGGCAAATATTTATTATGTGTTCTCGTATTTCGTCCGGAATGGCTGTGTTTTAATTGTTAATAAATAAAATTGATCAAGGTAGTTTTGTAAATTTATTCACCATAAATTGTAGCCGCAAATAATAGAATAGTAAATTGTATAATATTCATGGTAAGATTAAAATTGTTTAATATGTTTAAATTTAGTTTAATTTAGATTAATGTGTAATATATTTTATTTATGAGCTACATTTGTGAGAAAATTGGCATATGGTTATATAATAAGTTAATCGTTTAATTGGTTTTGTTATCATTGTTTAAAATTTTGTAATCAATTATTTGTGAGCATTTAAGAGTACAGTAGAAGCAAACATTAATGCAAAATTAATACCATGACATAATTATAAGCAATCCATTATAGTGATTGACAGTCACAAAACAGCAACGAGAGAGAGAGAGAGAGAGAGAGAGAGAGTTAAAAAACCTTTGAAAAACATTAACTTTAGGAAACATTTTCTCACAAAATCTGGTCAATAATAGCAGAGAGAGAGAGAGAGGGTTTATATAAATCAATAGATTATTAATAATAAATTATAAATAACAATTTTGTAACAAATTAAATAAGTTGCAATTAGTTTAATTGCTAAGACATTTTAATTTATACTTAAAATTTTAGTTTACGAAATTTACTTTAATATTTAATTAATTAAGAATTATTTTCTAATAATAAAGTCACTAATGAATTACAAAATATAGTCTTCTAATGTAATTCTAACTAATGATAAAACTAATGAGATTTTACTGCAATTTCATATTTATTATAAATCTTATGAAATAACTATTTTATATAACTATTATACAACTATTGAATATTTATAACATAATGTTATTTGTAAATCTGACATTTATTACATATTAAAACGATATATTTGTCGCCACAACAACACCTCAAACAAAGCAAATCAATACAAACATTATATTTTAGTAACTCATAATATTTAATGTAAATTAATCATGACGAATTTGATATTAATAGAAAAATATTACGTGCATTAGTTTATTATAAAAATTTCATATACAGAATATTCTTTACATTAGTTTACACAATAGTAGATTTAAAACAAACTAATATAAACAGTATTCACTGTTTATAACTGTATACAAACAAATATTCTTTAAACATCATTTTATTGCAAACAGAATATTCTGTATAACATTTAAAATGAAAGAATTTGGTCAACAAATAAAATGATGGACAATTGTGTCACACTTACCACCGACCAAAGTGTCACCGATTGGGCCTTCAATGCCACGAAGAAACCACTGGAAGCGCTTATGTCTGTATATCCGCCACTATTGACATACAATGAATGGGAGACAGTTTCTGGTGACAACACGTCTGTCCTATACTATCAATATTGCGGTCCATTTATATTACTGTTGCGGACATTGTCCTCATATATCGATACAAAGTAATACTAAATCTAATTAATGTTTAATTAACAAAAATTATAATTAGTTTATTAATTAATAAACACTTGTTTTTTTTGTAAAAGTTTTGTAATCAAAGCCCACCAGAAAGAAAGGATCGTTGACTTATCGACGGCGTTGACCTCCGATATCATTGTCTATCCGGTGACGAGTGCTTCAAATTATTTACAACATATGGGCTATGAATTGTCCACAACTATTGGATCAGTTATGGGAGACATGTTTATTAGTAAACCTATATTCTGTATGCAATTAAAAATTTCAAAATCAATTAATTAGAGCACACTTTTTACAAAATATAAAACAATTAATTATAATCATAAATATAGATGAGAGGCCGGTGTTTGACTTTCTCACTGACTGCTGGGACGAAGAGATATACTATTGGATCCTATTATCAGTGCTGGTCTTCAGTCTAGTTCTTGGCCTCAAATACCAGTCGACGGGAAAATTCATAGAAAACATTTGGCACTTTTCAACGATACTTCTGTCCGATTACATGCCATTCCGCGGCCGACGACTAGTAGTCAGTGACCGCCGATTTGTGGGCCCGTGGCTTATAGTGTGCGCCATTCTGTTGCCCGCGTACTCGCGAGTTATGTACTGGAAAATCATCGGCGGTGACCATCACTATGGGGTCGGTGTCGACAATCTGTGGCAACTGTACGCACAGCCCGAATGGCAAAACTCAAAGATCTTTGTGGTGGACACGGATCCGTTCGTCACACCCGACTATTACCGCAAGGATTTAATGCCCGTCAGAGTAATGGCCAACAGAGTCGACTATATCGACGGCATTGACATGTATTTCAATACATCACTGTTTTGGGATATGTTTGATAGAGTGGTCGCCCAAAACGCTGTCATCAAAATTGACAGACTCTTTGGTCATCACCTGCTGGCCAGCGCCCGATTGGCCTATCGTTATGTTCGTAATGTTGACTATACTATGGCTGACAGTTGGTTGAAATCACGGGATTATCGCCTGGCAGTGGGCGATGCAATCCCTACTTATATATTCAACTGGATGTAAGTGTTTTACCATAATGTTTACGCCATTATTACATTATTACAATTATTTGTAACACAGAATCGGAAGAATGAAAGAGAGCGGTGTCTTTGATCGGCAAGTGATCCAAAGCTCAATGATGTACGGCTTCGGACCAAACGTATACGACAATGATGTCGCCGGTGGTGATGGAAATGTGAACAAGGTGATCACTTTGGATCAGATGATGGGTGTGTTTTGGCTGTTCGGGTTGGGTGTGGCCGTCTCTATCGGCGCACAATTTACCGAATTCATCGCACGCCTAATATTTCCATCTGCGCCCATCCACAAGGTCAATTATCATCTATGTTTATAGCAACCAAATTACTAAAAATATCTAGATTAATAATGTAAATATAACCTATTTTGCTATATTAGATAACACCAAAAGTTATGTACTCAGAGACGGCTACTGTCCATCAGGACAGCGATCCCATGGGTGTGGACAGAGTACGGGCCCATTCGGCGCCATCGCATCCCCACCACAACCACTCATACGCTTTCGTACGGACAGAAGAGCCGCCAAAAACTGCTCCTCATTATTAAGTGTTTCATTTGGGAACCATTTTCAACGAGTTTGTAATTTGTGTATTAATTTATTCATTCATAAATAAATGTAATTTATAAAACGCATAGTTTATATATTGTTATATATGGTTAATAACAACACCATAGTATAACATGTTAGACTAAAATTATATTAACTAGTGTAATAATTTTTATAAATACANAATTGAGATCGATGTTAACAGTACGGCACGATTTATTGATAACATATGCCATAATATTGAAATTATAAGTTTGTAAACTTAACATGTATATTTTTGTTTAAAATATTTTTCACTCAATATGTCTATTAATGTTTTAATGCTTTAAAACTTTCCAAATTAGATAAATAAATAATTAATAGACAGGTTTTAATTAAAGTTTTATATTTAATACAATAAATGATTACAAAATTATTTGTTAACACGTTTAAAATAATTGCCATAAATAGCTTTTGGTTTAACATTCATTACAAACACATTACGATAATTAGCTTTATTTTTATGAACAATATTTTTGGTAAAAAACCTTTGAAAAACATTAACTTTAGGAAACATTTTCTCACAAAATCTGGTCAATAATAGCAGAGAGAAACCGAACCAAAGGCTGGATATACTGCCCAATAGGCACAGGAACTCTTCAAATGGCATTTTACGGATGATCTCATAGACAGTGGTCGGCTCGGAAGGGAACTCCACCACAATTGCGTAACCGTCCGCCAGATTCGGTGCCCTCTCTGTGTTGTACTCAATGGAGTAAAAATATTGGACGCACTCAACCCGATCGTCACATCGACTATCGCACAGGTCGTCAAAATCGGTAGAATTGATATAATTAGCGAAATACAAGCTATGGTTACCGGACTCGTAGGACAGATACAATGGAAACAATGTTGAATACCGGGCCAAACCTTCCTCTATCCGACACCTGATCAGACACTCATCGCGTGTCAGTCCGACAAAGCATTTACCGGCCGACGATTTGATGAGCCACTCGTGTTTGACCAGAGTTTTGCGAAACCGGACTATACAGACATCACTGTTGTTAGGGTTCAAGTAAATCAACCCTTTTGTGAACACCTGATACAAGTGCTCGTGTCTCGGGTGGGCTTTAAATAGCAGATAATTGTTGCCAATGAACGCCCGGGTTAGGACAATGCCCGCCATAACAGTGCTGCCCCTTCGACTGTTCACCCGGTACTTGTCGGGTGCCATACCGGCTGACCATTGCGAGAATATAGTCACGCAGTAGTTTTGAGTGTCCATCGAGTGCTGGTAAGGGGACAGTACGCGACATTCGGCGCCGACTGGTTGTGTACGATTCTTAACATAGTTAGGCAAAGCGCAACCCCCAAACTTGTCAAACGTGTTTAACATTTCAAATTGCTCACCAATCGACTTGTTATTAAACTTGATCCTATCGAGTGCGCTCGTGTAAGAGCTAGAGTGTCCCAAAAATCCAGAAGTATTCTTTTGAGCATTATTGATCAAGGCAAATTTGTCGAAGCATAGTGTCAACCCCGGCAGTTGTCTCATTGATTTGGACTCATAGGCGACGTTTGTAATGGTCTGGTATGAGAAGTATGTCAAACATATAGTGTATGAGTGGTATAAAAAACCGCACAAACATAATAATCGGAAACTTATTTTTAGTACTCTTTGTATGTGTTTTGTCTCCATTTTGTTCTTTCATTAATTTGTTTTTGCAATATTTCTTATAAAGAAATTTATAAATGATATAAATAAATAAATATTAGCTATAATTTATTTTGATATATGTAAATATTAAAATAATGAATATATCAAGTTAAATTCACAGTATGTAAATGCGTTTTGAATAAAATTTTATTTATTGCGTTATAAGATTTAATTAAAGATTTACACAGGTGTATATAATAAGTGAATATAAAATTATTTCTTAACACGTTTAAAATAATTGTCATAAATAGCCTTTGGTTTAACATTCATGAAAAACACATTACGCTTACGATAATTATTAACAATATTTTTAGTGAAAAACCTTTGAAACACATTAACTTTGGGAAACATTTTTTCACAAAATCTGGTCAACAATAGCAAAGAGAAACCGAACCAAAGGCTGGATATACTGCCCAATAGGCACAGGAACTCTTCAAATGGCATTTTACGGATGACCTCATAGACAGTGGTCGGCTCGGAGGGGAACTCCACCACAATTGTATAATAGGTCAACGGGTCGGGTGTCCTCTCCGTGTTGTACTCAATGGAGTAGAAACGTTGGACACAATCTACCCGTTCATCGCATCTACTTTCGCACAGGTCGTCAAAATCACTAGAATTGATATAATTATCAAAATACAGGCTATGATTATTGGACTCGTAGGACAGATACGACGGGATTAGACGCGAATACCGCGATAACGCTTCGTCGATGTGACACCTGACCCGACACTCATCCCTCGTCTGTCCGGTAAAGCATTTACCGGCCGATAATATAATGAGCGGCTCGTGTTTGACAACAGTTGTGCGGAATCGGAATATAGAGACATCACTGTTGTTGGGGTTGACGTAAATAAACCCTTTGGTGAACGCACTGTATAAGTGCTCGTATCTCGAGTGCGCTTTAAATAGTAGATATTTACCGCCAATGAACGACCGGTTTAACTCAATTACCACCATATAATTGCTGCCTCGTCGACTGTCCACCCGGTACTTGTCCGGTGCCATACCGCCCGACCATTGCGAGAATATGGTCACGCAGTAGTGGTAGGCGTCCATCGAGTGTTGGTAAGGAGCCAAGGCGTGACAGTTAGTACCGGGTGGTTGTGTCCGGTTTTTGCCATAGTTAGGCAAAGTGCAAACCCCAATCTTGTCAAAGCTGTTTACCATTTCGAATTGCTCACCGATCGACTTGTTATTAAACTTGATCCTATCGAATGCGCTGGTGTTAGAGTTATAGTATCCTGAAAATCCAGGTGGATCCTTTTGAGCATTATTGACCAGGGCAAATTTATCGAGGCATAGGGTTAGCCCTGGCAGTTGTCTCATCGATCTGGACTCGTAAGCGACGTTTGTAATGGTCTGGTATGAGAAGTATATTAAACATATGGTGTACGAGTGGTATAGAAATCCGCACAAACATAATAACCGGAAACTTATTTTCAGTACTCTGTGTACGTGTTTTGTCTCCATTTTGTTCTATCAGTAGTTTGTTTTTGTGAAATTTCATATTAAACTACAAAATTATGGTAACTCTGATGTATAGAAAACATTATTGCTAAAATTTATTATGATTTATGTCTGTATTAGGAATAATAAACACATTACCTTAGGTACACAATATGCAAATAATGTACCATGTACCATTTCTTTGTAAATTTCTAACTTGTAAGTAGATATACGTAGATTTGCATATGTAAATTTTGTCACTATTTGGAATGTGTTATATCTATTTTTTATAAATATTCTTGAAATAACTTTTTAATATTTTTTATTTTTTGTACACAAATGTTTATTCTCCTATATTGTAAGGTAAATATCATATGATGTGAATATCATTTGTAAATAAATTTAATTTGCCCTAATCCTTACAGTTTTAATTAAATCTATATATTATGTATGTAATATACTTAATAGTGAATAGTCGTTCTAGTACATTTAATCAATCAGTAAGTCATTTAGGTGTATTTCCATAAATTTAATTAGCTATTATTATAAATGAGTCTATTTATTATTTACAAGATAAATTTAATTCAAACTGTATGTTAATATTGATAGTCTATGTAAGAGTACATACACATCTTGTACATCTTAATACACCATTACTGGTTCACAGAAAAGTTTACTGACACAAACGTTATCGTTCACAAATAGGCATTGAACATTTAATTATTATTGAATTAATTAACATTTATATTTAATGTTCTTTACTAATAGAAATGTTGCACCGTTAAACATTATTTTGATACAAATTGAGTGCATATTTAACCGTATAGTTTGATGTAATCTTATTGGAATAATTTGTTTTAATAATAAATTAAAAGCGAATACATGGTACAAAGATTCATCATTAAAATTAACAACCGTATACATTAAATTTTAAATTCTAATGCTATTAAATATGAATACAATATATTCAGTAATTTATTTTACATAAAAGTATTATATTGTACATAATATAATAATTTTAATATACAAATATATATGTTTAACATACACTGTATGCCATACAGTTTATGTAAATATGATTTATACATCTAATTATTTACTATATATTGTCTTTTTGCCCGAATGTATTAAATGTAATAAATTTGCACTCAATTTGATCATACTATTTAATGTTAAACGTGACAGTAAAAAGTTTATAAGTTGATCCGAGAATGAGCTCTTATATAAGAAAATGTGGACATTATTCACTGGGAGATAATTATTTGGGCGATCACAACAGTAATCTAACGCTTATTATTATTGCAATAAATAAGGTAGAAATCTAGATATTTTAATAATTTATATAATTATTTGAATTGTTTTAATAGGAAATATGTCTATTTGAAGAGAGACTCATCCAATCGTTATCGAGTGGTGTTTTCGCCAAATTTAATATAACTCTCAAAGTGTTTAATGAATATATTGGCGCTCATCAATATATGACAAATAATCCGGTATATAATTAAATTAATACAGTAATATACAATAGTTGTATGCATTTACACTTTGATATGCAAACATGAATTGTTTAATTATTAATAATAATATACATTTTTAATTGTTTATGTTTATAAAGCAAACAGATTGTGCCCTAATACCATGGACAATTGACGGGTGGCTATATACTTATGCAATTGGGCAGTGGTATAAAGACACTTATAATATGGTAATATTGAGCGCATTTTATGCAAATCAACCACAATTGACCACAATTTTCAATATATTTACGGCTGGCGTTTGGATAAATATTTTGCTTTCTGTTATCTTAATATCACTCATACGTTATATGGAGTGTTGCATCAAAGGTTATTTAATTAACATTATAATAATTATTTAATATTTATAAATTATAATTAACCCAGGTCATAATCGATCATTTTTATATTGGTTAATTAAAACAATATCGCATTTAATAAATGAGGCGACTCTTGAGAAACAAAAATCACAATTGATTATAATGTGGTCTTTTATGGCACTAATTATTTCATTTGTCTTCAGTTGTGGTATTTTCTCGTCTCTAATCGATAGAGAGATTTCTACCATTAATTCAATGCAAGAATTAGTAGATTCAGATTATAAGGCAGTCGTTGCCAATCAGTCCTACATTTGGTGGCAATTATATAACTATAATAACAGAAGTTTATATTTATCAGAAAGTTTGGTTCAATTGCAAAGAAAGGGCCGAATTATATATACGGAACCAGAGGGTGACCCTAATAATCAAATTACTAAAGTAATTATGATTGAATTTATTGTATTTTATACTTTTAATTCTGATTATTAATTTAGGATTTAATGAGAAACGTTGGAAATAAACGATACGTTTATATGAGTTATTTTGAGTCGATTTTCTATCGACAAAATACAAACAAAATGTTTGATCTGAATATTGGTAACGAAAAATATTTTGCCGCTTTAATGGCTTTTCCTATTAATAACAAATATACAAAATCAAGACAAATGTTACTCAAAATGTAAATAATTTAATTAAACAATTCTATCGCATAATTGGTTTTGAGTTATTTTTGTATTAAAGCATTCAGATTATGGTAGAATCGGGTATCAGTGCCGAGTGTGAAGTGCAGTACAAACTGAGTGTTACATTGTATGGGAATTATCTTTTAGATACATATCGGGAGCGAAACAAACACATGTCTGGAACCGATGACACCGATGAAGACGTTGACAACATTGCCATCAAATATATTGTGATCAATAAAGTGTTGCTTTTGATGCTCGAGTCTATGGCCTTTTGTTTAATTGTATTTATTGTTGAAAAGATTGTTTCAAAATAATCAATCAATTAAAATGAAATTTGAAAAATGTGTAACATATTTATTTATTCCAAGTATTAATCAAGATTTATGATAAAACATTTGAATTGAATTATTTAATTTACATTAATGGATTTAGTATATTTTAAAATTTGCATATATTTTGTAAAATAGTGGCAATGCTCCGGATCTTTATCCATGTGTCCAACAGTTCACCAGTGTTTACATTAATTCAATAAAACAACCATGGTCGTTTAATTTGTTTCAAATATTTCGACCACGTTTACAATCTAGAAATGCAAATTTAATACATTTATTAAATAGCATACATCATATTAAAATAAGATCATTACAACAAACTTACATTGTACTAAATAATTAAGGTGATTAAAACAATCAAGTTTTACGATACCGGTGCCACTTTATGTAAATGATGATGATTGAAATGGGCTGCGCATTTAAATCGCAGAGTTTACAGAACCGCCATGGTGATGTTATATTTGACGGTTTAAGATCTCGAGGTGAATCATGAGAACAATTTACCACGAGCACATTTGTTACCAATTATATAATAACTGTACGTCGGGTCCATTATATCGGACTCGTTGTCAATATTGCTATAATTTATACGCTTTGCAGTTGTATTGAATATTAATACAAATGCTTGTAAACTCTGTGTAAAAATCTCGATCGATTTGTAGCCCCAACTAAATACCTCTCCCGAAACCAATGATTTGTTAATAATTAACATGATACTTTTTAGGGTTTAGATAGTTAATTATTAGTTATTAATTATATATTAAATTAATTTAAAAATTATTATTAACAAATAGATTGTTTAGAACAACTTTAAGAGACACAATTAAATATTTATTAAATTTTTATACAATATAATGTTTTACAAAATGTAGTTTACTTTATATGACTTTTATATCCTTATTTATGGATAAATACCGTTTGAATCCGTGTATCTAAGCATGTAATACTTGAGATAAACATGTAGTTAACATATAATATACAAGTATAATATTAATTGTCGGCAGATATTTCAAATAACCTTAATCAGGTTATTTTAATCCGGAAAAAAACAACTTCACTTAAACAATGTCAAATGAAAAATAAAATACTGATTATTCAAATCTGCATAATTCTCACGACAACTTTCATGAATTCAAAGTAGTTTATGATTTTTTAATCATGTTTTTTAGTGATAACTTTTATTATGCCGACGAAAACAATTATTTTATGGACAGGTAATGCAATATTTAAATAAATATTTCAGCAATATCCTTTTCAGCCGGATTTTTCGTATTTGGTTTGTAATTCATACTTCATATTCCATTGGCATTTAATTTTATTGTTAAATTTATTAAACTAAATATTAAATTTTTTGATAAAAGCAGAACTACTCAAATATATGCCATAATAATTGAGCGTTTTGACCGATATATCGTACAATATAAATATTAGTATAGAAATAAATGTGTAACCAACTTAGCTGTAACTTAACTGTTTAACTAATTAAATACAAACATGATTAATAATACAAAATACAAAATGTCATATTTTAATGGTTGATAATAATTTCTGTTAATGTCCTAACAAAGTACAGTATTATATTTTGTAAAAGTGCATAATGTTAATGTTTTATTATTGCCAAGTATCAAACTTTAAATTATATAATATTCATGTGGTTAGTGAATGTATCTTGTTAATGTTAGATAATTGTTATACAGTATAAGTGCTCATAACTTATACTAATTGAATAGAAATTGTATGTTTTTATATTTAACTTTATGTAGTAATATTTGTAATATCTGAATTTAGTAACCTAGGTACATTGATTTGATTTTAATGTCATTATTTCAATACTAATAAGATGTATGTTTTATTACTTGTTATGTTGTTTGGGTTTTATTACTTTAATCAGTACAATAGCTCTAGTATTTTGATAAATTAATTATATATTTTGAATTTTACATTTTGTTAAATGTAAACATGTCAATTAATTCTCTCTCTCTCTCTCTCTCTCTCT